>JAENPR010002689.1:0-46630 GCA_018135685.1 Themeda triandra
TAATGAAAATCATGTAGCAGAGGAAAAATTCCGACATGTTGCATACCAAGAGTCTTGTCTCCGTCTCCATCGCCAGCCACCTCCCTTCCTTCTCCGGTGCCGGCAGCCTCCTCTCTGTCGAGCAGGATGTCTCCGCCCGCCCCTCATAGCTGCGACCGCAGCCCGCCTTCCTAGCCTCCGCTCGTCGCCCGCCGCCTCCCGGCAAGGCAGCGCCCTTGCTCCCCTACCTCGGCGTGCGGCGGCAGCCTTCCTCCCCCGCCCCTGCTCCCCTACCTCCCACCTCGGCTTGCGGCGGCGCGGCAGCCCTCCTCCCTCGCCCCAGCGTGCAGCAGCGCCCATCCTCACCCGCCCCGGCGCTCGGCGGCGTCCCTGCTCCTTCCCCGCAACGCCGATTGCCGATACGGGAAGCAGATACGTATCGGATGGAGTATCCGATTTTAATTTTTTTTATTTTTTCACGGATACGTATCCGAGGTGTATCCAACGCGTATCGGTATCCGATACGTATCGGATACGCGATACGCGTGTTCCTGGAAGTATCGGGGTAACTTAGACCAAGACAATAGGTGCCAAATGGAAGCCGTGGATTGGAGGCATATTCGATCAATAACCTTTTTTACTTATGAGGGGCCTGATGGTTGGGATCTCAATCTCACATCTTCACTTTCATCACCTAAGTTGAGGATGCTAAGAGTTCTGGATTTAGTGGGTGAAAATTTTGGAATCACACAAGATGGTATAAATAAGATAGTGCTATTGAGTCACTTGAAATATCTGAATGTCAGAGCTAACCAGTCAACAATCTATTCACTTCCAAGTGACATTGGAAAACTGCATGGCCTGCAAATTTTGGACATGGGGTACACTTATATTACAACTCTGCCAATGGAAATTACTAAACTTCGACATCTCCGTATCATCCGCTGTAACAGGGACAACTCTGAAAATTTGGATCCAGATGAACCAGCGAGTTGTTTGTGTGCCACATTACGCCTGCCAATCCTAATAGCTGACTCGAACAGCCGTGCCAAAGCAATTGGTGATCTACACATGGGCTGCTCTAGTGGTCGGTCCAGGACTGGTGGAGATGGAGTGAGGGTTCCAAGAGGTATTGGCAACTTAAAAGAGTTGCAGATACTAAAGAGTATGGACATTAAAAGAAATAGCAGTAAAGCAGTTAAAGAGCTCGGGGAGCTGACCCGATTAAGAAAATTAGACATGGCAACAGAAGGGGCTTCCGAGGAAAAGTGTAAGATACTTTGTGCATCCATTCAGAAGCTCTCTTCCCTTCGTTCTCTCTCTGTGGAGGCCGGCGAACACAAGGATAGAGGACTTGGATGGTTGATTTCTTCTTCCTCCCCTCCTCCCCACCTGAGGAGACTCAGCTTGGTCGGATATATAGGAGAGATGACTGACTGGTTTAGGAATCTAACAGAGCTGGTGAAGCTTTTCTTACACCGTAGCCAGCTCAAGGAAGATAAAACCATGGAGATACTTGGGGATCTGCCAAAACTCATGCTCCTTCAATTTTTTCCCGGTGCATACCTTGGGGAGAAATTAGCATTTAGATCCAGAGCATTCCTGAACCTCAGGACACTTGAGATTTATTATTTGGACAAGCTGAAAGAGATGAGATTTGAGGAGGGAACCTCCCATCTGATGGAAACGATACAAATCAGGGGCTGCGATTTGGAGTCAGGGATTATTGGTCTCAAGCACCTTCCAAGGCTCAAGGTTATTTCACTCACTGTATCTAAGGTGGCGAGGCTCGGTATGCTTGAAGAGGAAGTGAACGCACACCCCAATCGTCCAGTCCTGCGGCTGTCACATGACCGAAGCCACATGTCAGCTCTATTGTTTCTCTCATTTTTATCGATTGATTTGGAAGTTGTGTTGGTGATGACAGATTTGTCTATTTTTGTCGTTTGGACAGAATGGTTCTAGAACAAAATACCATTGTAATGAGACAATAAGTTATTTGAACCTATTTATACCTGGTAAACTGATGGTGTTCTAAACGACAAAAGAAATAAAAATTGTAGGTTGTAGCTATTATGTAGGCACTAGCACATACAAAATTCCAACCCATGGATAGATAACAAAATGGAGCTTTCATTTTTAAAAGAAAACTCTAAGCTTGTAGCATATAATGAGCTATTTCTAAATTTGTTTTACTCAAAGTAACTCTTAGGAATAACAAATCTTACGTTGACTGCTCTATTTCTAAATTTTTTACTCAAGGCTATTTCTGAATTTTTTTACTCAAAGTAATGTCACAATTTAGATGGCTGCAAGAAGCTTTCGTTTTGTCAGTGTTATCTCTTCAAGCCTTTCAACCCTTTGGATGTCAGGTCTTTCTTCTCTAACCATAGTGGTAGGTTATGATATTCCTACAATTTATTTGCTATGCAATTTCTGTCTGAATGGTGTACTTCACCAGGTTAATTGGTCCCTTGGCACTCCAGAATGTAGCTCGTGAGTTCTTTAACTGCTAAATTGGTCCCCTAGGAATCTTGCTGTTGATCTGACTGAAACCAGAACACTGTGGCCTGGTATGAATCCCATTTATAAAAACAATATCGCCATCTCTATAAATGGATTTTATGTTCTATAATGATTGACTTAAAATGGTAAGAATGTGCTATAATATGGTAAGAAAAAACGTTTCATTATGTGATGCTTGATGAAGAAAAAATGTCTAAGCATCTCTCGGCCAAGCAACTATGTAAGCAACTCGACCTTTGCATGATGTGACTTTATTTTTATTTCAACTAGCGTCCCTCCTTCAGGTTACTTCTTTTTATGTCTCAAGCACTTGTAATCTTTTGATAATCTCAAACTACTTTGAAACCACAAATTGTGAACTAACTTGTGGAGCTTGGTTTTGGAAGGGCATCTGCAATTCAAGTGTTCAAACTGTTCAACTGGAACGAGGAACAAGCTGCTGCATTCTTGGCAACTGGAACGAGGAACAAGCTGCTGCATTCTTGTTTGGGTTGTTAGACTCCTGAGAGCAGCCGTTTCTGTTTGCCGAACCTTTTCCTGGGTTGAATGTATTGATATGATATTGACTAAAGAATTAGAACACTGCTTGGGCAGCTATAGGACTTCTAGAGATGCTTCATGTTCTCACTTGTTTTCTGTAATACATGGTTAAGGAGTTAGGTAGGATGTTACTTAGACTCATACAATTTGTGTAAACTTAAACTATGCAAAGACAATTGGGTTTTTTTATAAATATTTCACTAGATAAAGCGTAGCGTTAGCACGGGCATTATATCTCTACTATAATTGAAAACTTCTCCGTCCTTTCCTCTCATCCAAATCAAAGGTCTAAAACATTTCTAATCCAGATCTAAAGGCTGCAATTAGATGTGTGATGAGGCTTCCCACTCCTAGGCCAGCCCGAGGCTCCGCCCTCACGCCCGAGGCTGCAATTACGCCGCCGCCGCAAGTTCGATGCCTCATCACCAGGTAAAAAAAAATTCCCTTCTCCCCATTTCTTCCCATCGCCCTATCTCTCTTCCTCCCACCCGGCGGTTCAATTTGTCCAGATCGAGTGCGCTAGGGTTTCTTCGTCTGCCCCTCACCCCTCGCCCGCCGCAGCCACCGATGGCCTAGCGCCGGCGCTCGAGTGCGCGGCGGGACCCGTGCCTGGACGAAGACGGCTCCCCTCCTCCCCGGCAGCCACGCCCGGGCGGGGGCGGCGACTACGAGGACGACGACGACGAGCTGGGGAATGAGGACCTCAGCCTGGAGATCGTCGCGCACGCGCAGCTATCATCTGGGCGCGCCGTCACCGTGCAAGGCGAGGCCGTGGCAGTGAGCAACGCCAACACTTCTCGCCCATCGCGGTGCAGCCTTGCTCCCTCCGGTGTGGAATGCCCTCCTCCGGCTGGTGCATGCGACCCTGCCACTACCAGCCCGGCGTCGGTCATGTCGCCTCCAGCGTGGCAAGAACCCTCCTCGACGGCGTGCAACCCTCTTCAATCTTCATAATCGGACCCGGCCAGGTAAGACGACACCCAGATTCTATTGGTGTTCTATTCGGTGTCCCCCTGTTATATATATTGTTGTTTTTGTTTCATTATCTGAATCGTGTCCTTTTCTGTGCTGATTCGATGGGGTTGGATTGGATAGTGGCTTCGCACGCAGTGAGTATCTGGAGGAGGGTCAGTTGCTCCCAATCTACGCCAAGCTGCTGAATAAAGGTGAGCGATAATTCAGCTTTATTTGTAGCAGCCTTGTCAGATTCATTAGCTCATATCAGATTGTTCATACATCTTGAACGAGCATGCAAATCCCTCACCTGGGATCAAAAGACAAAGCTACTATTCTCATTATTCTGCGGAAAAAAGTTTGACTACTGATATGAGACTATGTCACTTTGTTAATTGCATTAAACTTTGCATGATAGTTCAATCATTCATGTTCCTAACAATTCAGTTAAACTTCCAATATTTTCTTGCAGTTCCTTGCATGGTCGCTGGAGAGGAGCAAGGTTGTGAACAAGAGCAACGCATGAGTAAAAAAAAAAGGAAAGAAAAAAATCGCCGTATCCCTCACCCTTGCTGGCAGCATAGGCGGCACGGCGTCCCGGTTCTGGAGGTGGCAAGGCATCCCGGAACATGAAGCGGTTCAGGTGTCCGTGCGCACTTGCCCTAACCTTCGCCATCCCCTATCCCTCGCCGTCACCATTGCCCTCGCCCTCACTGTTGCCGTCAGCGGCGGCAAAGGCGGCACGACCTCCTGGAGGTGGTGAGGAATCCTAGAGCCAGAAGCCGCGCAGGCAGTCCAGGTGTGGCCTCCGTCCAATAAGCAATGGAGCACATATGCTTTTCTTTGGCTTTTAGATTCAGTTTAGGCCCTTGAATCGATGAAGCACATATATTTTGACTTTTTCGCTAAAATACTTGATATGGGCTCTAAACCACAGGTAAAAGAATTGTTGAGCAAATGGACATGCAGGTTCCAGGTGTCAGGCGGACAATGCTGTTTAGTGCGACGTTCCCAAAAGAGATGGTTAGCTGTTTTTAATATTTTGTTGACATGCCCGTCCTAAATAAGCATTCCTGTGCCTTATAATCTGTTATTTTAGTAAATCTATTGTACTTCCTACAAAATATGTCTTCTAGATGGATAGCTGTTCTTATAAGCATTCCCTCACTAATGTCCTGTATTTGATCAGGCGTTGAGGTTATTATCTTGGCATTTTTTCCTGGATGGATAACATTTCTTTTCCATGCTAGACATTTTGAGTAATAAAGAAACCTATTTTTTATGATTCAGTGTGCTACACAAATCCTCACTGGTATAACTAAATATTTGATTTAATATAGTTCAATGGATGCAGGTAGTACCAATTCCACATCCGGTGTCTCAAGAAGTTCATGAAGGATTATGGTATGACCTTTTTTCTTCATGCCAAAAACATGTTGTTGGGTGACAACCGGGACCTAGGCACCCTGTCCCGCCGAAATGACGGGATGTCGATTCGGTTGGTCAACCGAATCGGCCGCCGATGCGATTCGGCTATTTGAACTGGCTGACAGCGGGCGGACAGTTGACCGACTGTCTAGCCAGCTGACGGCAGATGGGCGTTTCGGTCGGCTAACCGAAACGGAGAAACCGGTGATTCGGTTGTCTAAGCTGTTCGCCAGGTTACTCACGGTTTGGCCGCCTGGCGACAAGGGCGCCGAAACACCGCCACAAGGGGGCTTCGGTCTCACTTGCCGAATCACCCCTGGGTGGCTGGTATCGATTTCTTCTTGTGCAGGGACATTTTGCTGCCACTCCTGTGAAGATTGCTCGCTGCCTGGTGGACCTGGTGTTGTCGGCCATTCGGCCAGCAGCATGAAAAAGCACCCAGAAGACTGTTACGCCCTCGCTACCAACCAGCAGGAGAGCTCAGGAGAAGCGGCCAAGGGGCATTTTGGTCATGTAAAAGCCTACGGGCTCCTATAAATATTGCCCTGATGGGACTGTACAAGGGATCGAGATATAATGGAATGCATTGAGCTTATGTTCTGTCCATTTTGTATTCCGTGAGTCATTTCGTAGTTAGATTCAGCATCACTCGTTGTGTATATTCGGGTTTACCACCAGAGGGGGGTTCTAAGGTTACGCCTTAGAACAACATTGGCGCCACCGTGGTTGTCGTCGAACATACCATGGCTCCGAAAGGCAAGGCGAAGACAGGTGCGGGGTCATCCAAGGAACTGCGATCCTGGTCAGTTGCACCCACCGAAGTTCTACAGAGTCCGGTACTTTGCAATCGGGAGTATCCATTCGGCAAGCCGAAGGTGCGGCGCGACGGCATTGACCAATGACGCAGCGGCCCGGTACAATCAAGAGAGGCGGCACAAGCGAACTTGGTGCACTAGGAGGTGCGCTTCCGGAGGCCCGCATAACCGAAGACCCGAAGAAGAAGAAACCGAAGAGCCGAGGATCGGACGTACAAAACGCCGGCTGCGAAGCGGTTAGAAGAGCGGTCTGCCAAGATGAATGCCCTGAAGCAGCATCGCGATCAGTTGCAGGCCCAAACGGCGACACAAAACCGAATGATGGCAACCCAAGAGGCAATCAACCAAGCAAGAGAAGAAGCAGAGAAACTAGAAAGGGAAATTCGGACCCTCTGATCATCCTCGGGAAAGAATCAAGAGAAAGATGTTATCATTGCAGGAGAAAAATCACGAAGGGAAATAGCCGAAGCAATAGACTTGGCATCCCCATTATCCTTTGGAAATCCAAAGATGTCCTTGGCCCTTGGGTTACGAGACCGAAGTTGCCAAGTTTCAATGGGCGATCCAACCCGAGAAGATTTATCACAAGTTATGAAGCATGTGTCCATTCGGGTGGCGGCAACGGCATGATCCTCGCAAAATCATTGGTCATGGCTTTAATAGATGTAGCATACGGCGGTTCATGTCCCAACGACCGTTGTCGATCACTTCATGGCATCGGGTGAAGGCGGACTGCTCACCACCTTTCGGGGTTCCAAACGAGACAAGAAAACAACGGCGGATCTCATGAATCTGTTCGGCCGGACTGACGAATCTTGTCAAAATACCTGGAGAGGATAATTCGGTTGAAAGCTCGGCTACCGAATGTGTCGGATGATATTGTCATTGCCGCGGCGATCAAGGGACGAAGATAGGGCCCTGCGCTCAAGCCATGTGCGGTGTAGCACCAACAACAATCAAACGGTTGTTTGATCGAGATGCGCCGATTCGCTAGATCGAGAGGAAGACTTAGTGCAACGGAAGGCAACAAGGTATAACATCAAGCAAGCATCACCTAAGTCCAACCAACCGAATCAGCAAACTCAGCAGAAGAATGAGTCAAAGTCCACCGCCGTGAACAATGTGCAGAAAGACTCAACCCAGAACCAGCCGAATCAAACCAAAAACTTTGGTAACCAGGGCAGAGGCGATAGAGGTTCCGGCGGCGGGCGCGGAAGGGGGCGGCGAGGCCGGCCAGAACGCGTATTGTGTCGTGTGTGGCGAGGACAAGGGCCATACAACAAAAGAGTGCAAATATACCCGGCTAGCAAAGGAGCGGCGGGAAAAGGACGAAGCGACCAAACCGAGCGAGCGGGAAAGCACGTTTATCACACCATGGCACCTCCTCGGCAAGCGTTTCACCATCCGGTTTTCACCCGAGGCACCATGTAACACGCCACCGCGTAGGTATACCAACAACCGATGGCGTGGCCGATGCCCCATATGGCGCAATATCACCAATCTATGCCAATGCACAATCGGGCATTTCGAGGCGGCCGCATCCTCTTGACCACGATTGATCGGCACGTGCGCGCCGTCGGCGAATCCGAAACTTCAAGAGAGCTGCAAATAGTCAACACAGTCGCACCAACTAACATGATGAACTCCAGCGGGCATATCTACGCCATCACGGGTGGATCCAACTTGGAGCACGATAACAAGAGGGCCAGACGTGACTTTGTCAAGAGAGTATTGACCATCTCACCAAAAACACCGATAGCGCACCCTGCTTGGAAGACAACCCCTATCACCTTTTCGGAATCCGATTTCAGAGTGAAGGACTTCCCTTGTGATGCCTTGGTAGTTACGGCGTATGTCGGAGGATATACCCTCCACAACATTACGATCGACAACGGCGGTTCAGCGGACATACTCTTCACCAAGGCGTTTGACAGTATGAAACTAGACCGAAAAACACTTGACCAGGCAGGGAACCCCCTATTCGGTTTCGGCGGAAGGAGAATAGACGCGATTGGCAAGAAAACAATCACGGTTGCGTTCAGCGAGGACACAAAAGTCAGAGCGGAAGAAATCGCATTCGATATAGTCGACATTGATTACCCGTATACATGTTGGGTTATGAGGGTGCTACGCTAGCCAGAAAACAAAAACTTTTTCTACCTCATCGCCCAGGATCTACTACTAGTTACGGGTTACGGGATTACCACTTGACGCGCTGATGCGGCGGAAGACGACTCGATGTAGTCGAACGCGTCGCAACGGTGCCGTGCGTTGCGTGGTCGTCCAGCAACTCCTCCCACCACTTGCGGTTCGTGCGGTTCGTCCTCGTGCTCCAGATGCAGCACCTCCGAGGTGTCACACACGTACGAGGAAGAAGCGTGCGCCTCCGACTGCTAGGTCCGCGAGGAGCGAAGGCGAGCGTGGAGGGCGACGGTGGCTGCCGAAGGCGTGGATTGGTTGTTGTGTGTTTGGCCACGCCCCTCCCCTCTTCTTATATAGGTGTCTCTCATGTGCTTTCCGTGGAGACGCATTAGAAACCCTAAGCCTTGTCTAATTCGAGTCCAACTTTTATTAGGCTTCCCGGCCTCTTAAGCGTGCGACCCTATGGGTTCACGCACACATAGACATGGGCCGAATACTCCTATTCGCCCAATAGGCGAGCAGCGGCCTCTAGCAAGGCATGACAACTCCTATGCGTACGCAAATGATCATATCAGACGAACCACTACGACCATATACAAGTTACTCCCTTGCCTCATGATATATGGTTCAACTCGTGGGTTAACACTTAACCCAAGCACGGCCATGCATTTGTTGATCCAATCACTTGAGTGATCCGGTGATATCTCTCTCATTAGAGAGGGCAAGTCCCATCTTGATTGTCTATGTCTCGCGGCATGCTTCTCGACAAACCCGAAGACATCCTTTATAACTACCCGGTGACGGAGTAGCGTTTTCGGTCCCTAAGCAAGTCGATACACATCTCGAGTACATACAACAATCTCGAGTCGAAGGACATAACGTATATGATGTGTATAGAGACAATCTCATGTCGGGTCAGTCCGGCCTACATGTCATACATGTGCCCACATTATTAGTTCGACATCTCCATGTCCATGACTTGTGAAACATAGTCATCAACTAATAATGTGCTAGTCTAATATTCATGTGTGTCCTCACATGAACTCCGACCGAGGGACGAATATAGAATAACCATACAAGTAAAAGAGTTCCACAAACAATTCACATAATTGCCAATCAATACAAGTTGTCTTTAATGGATATTCAATGGACACATTTTATATATCATGGATACAAGCGGAATATCATCATCTCTATGATTACCTCTAGGGCATATTCCCAACGGTCTCCCACTTGCACTAGAGTTAATCTCTAATATGTCTAATCCCCATAGACCTCATGTGCGCCTCATGCTTAGGGCTGTGGAAGAGCCTTTGTCAACGGATCTGCTACATTCAAATCCGTATGTATTTTGCACATTTTAATTTCACCTTCAACGATGAACCGTCGAATGAGGTGAAATTTCCATTGTACATGTTTGTTCTTACGGTGATTCCTTGGCTCCTTAGCTGCGCTATCGCCCCATTATTATCACAATGTAGATTCAATGGGCTAGCCGCATTAGGAAACACACCAAGATCAATGAGGAAACGCCTCATCCAAACACCTTCCTTTGCGGCTTCCAAAGCCGCAATGTACTCGGCTTGTTGTAGAATCGGACTTTGTCTCTCGCTTGGAACTTTTCCAACTTAACTTCGCACCACCGTTTACCGTGAACACGAAACTGATTGAGATTGTGAATCATCTACATCGGTTTGGAAGCTAGCATCGGTGTAACCATTTACAACGAGCTCTTCCTCACCTCCATAGATCGGGAACTCATCCTTAGTTCTTCTCAAGTACTTAAGGATATTTTTAACCGGCGTCCGGTGACTCTCACCGGGATTGCCTTGGTACCTGCTCACAACACTTAGAGCATATGAGACATCGGGCGAGCACATATCATGGCATACATGATGGAACCATTGCCGAAGCATATGGAACCTTACTCATGCGTTTGCGCTCTTCATCGATGAAGGACATTGCTTGTCGCTAAAGCGCATACCATGTGACATAGGCAAGAACCCTTTCTTGGATTGCTCCATGTTGAACCGTTTCAACACCTTGTCAATATATGTATCTTGGCATAATCCTATTAGCCTTTTCGACCTATCTCTATAGATCTTAATGCCCAAGATGTATCTTTTGCATCTCCCAAATCCTTCATAGAAAAACTATTATTCGGTGAAGTCTTTCTGATTGCAACATAGGAATGTCATTCCCAATCAATAGTATGTCATCCACATACAAGATTAGAAATACAACGGCGCTCCCACTAGCCTTTTGGTAAACACAAGGCTCTTCTTCATCTGACGGAAGCCAAACCCTTTGACAACCTCATCAAAACGAATGTTCCAACTCCGAGATGCTTGCATTAACCCATAAATAGATTTCTTAAGCTTGCATATTTTTCCAGCATTATTTGGATCAACAAAACCTTGGTGTATCATATACACGTCCTCTTCCAAATTTCCATTTAGAAAGGCTTTTTTAACATCCATACGCAAATTTCATAATCGAAATAGGCGGCTATTGCTAGAATGATCCGGATAGATTTAAGCATCGCTCTTTTGGAGAGAATGTCTCGTCGTAGTCAATTCCTTGAACTTGCCGAAAACCCTTTGCGACAAGTCGAGCTTTATAGACGTGAACATTTCCGTCCATATCTTTCTTCTTTTTATAGATCCATTTGCACTCGATGGGTCTAACACCATCAGGTGGGTCAACCAAGTTCCAAACTTGATTATTTCCCATGGAATCTATCTCGGATCTCATGGCACTCTGCCATTGCTCGGAATCTGAGTCCATCATAGCTTCTGCGTATGTTGTAGGTTCGTCATCGTCCAACAATAACAGATCCCCACGCAACTCGCGAAGTCTTGCTGATCTTCGTGGTTGTGGAGGTGTTTCTGTGGCCACGGGCATCTCAACTTGTTCTGCTACATTAGCATCACTCGTAGAGTCCTTCTCGGCTTGGCTCATCTTGAACTTCTTCAAGATACACCTTTTGTCCACTCTTCTCTCTTTTGAGAAACTCTTTCTCTAAGAAAACACCGTTTCGAGCAACAAACACTTTGCCCTACGGCGGTTGTAGAAGTAATATCCTAAAGTTTCCTTTGGATATCCCACGAAAAAACACTTGTCCGATTTGGGTGTTAGCTTATACGATATAAGCCGTTTGACATAAACCTCACAACCCCAAATTTTTAGAAAAGACAAACTAGGACTCTTCCCGGAGTCCATATCTCATATGGTGTCTTAACTACGGACTTAGATGGTACTCTATTCAATGTGAAAGCGACTGTTTGTTTCTAGAGCATATCCCCAAAACGATAAAGGTAGGTCCGAGTTTGGCTCATCATAGACCGAACCATGTCCAACAAAGTCCGATTACACCGCTCGAGACACGCCATTTCTACGTGGCGTTCCGGGTGGCGTAGGCTGTGGAACAATTCCGCAACTCTTAAGATGATTGCTAAACTCATGACTCAAATATTCGCCTCCATGATCGGATCGCAAGGCCTTAATTTTCTTGCCACGTTGGTTCTCTACTTCATTCTGAAATTCTTTGAACTTTTCAAATGTTTCGGACTTATGCTTCATTAGGTAGACATAGCCATATCTACTAAAGTCATCGGTAAAAGTTATGAAGTATTGAAAACCGCCTCTAGGCAATCGTGCTCATTGGTCCACATACATCACTATGTACTAGTTCCAATAAGTCAGACGCTCTCTCGGGGAAAAACGAGAAAGGCGTCTTGGTCATCTTGCCTAAAAGGCAAGCCTCACATGTCTCGTAAGATTCAAAATCAAACGAAGTTAGAAGTCCATCGTCATGGAGCCTCTTCATGCGATTTTCACTTATATGACCCAAATGACAATGCCACATATATGTAGGACTTAACTCATTAAGCCGAGGCCTTTTAGCATTAACATTACGAACGGGTGCATCATCAAGATTTAAAATTGAATCCGACGGCAGTGAAGTTGCATCGTCCGACGTTCAACGCGAAGCAACTCTTGCATTGTTGCCCACGCGGAAATCAACCTCTCCTTTCTTCACGCTTCTACTTCTTATCATTCCTTGCATCGTATTGCAAATATGAGCAACCCGATCCGGTATCAAATACCCAAGAATTGATATAAGAGTTAGCGAGGAAGATGTACGTAACATAAATAACAAGCGTATGAGAGGGAGTACTTTTACTACCGCCGTCCTTCTCTAAGGACGCCAAGTACGGCTTGCGGTTTCTCTTCCGGTGACCATTCTTACCACAATGAAAACATTTAGCATCGGCTGTGGTCCGGCTTTGGGGGCGGGCGGAGGCGGCTTGGAGATCTCATCTTTAGCCTTGCCCTTTTTCTTCCCCTGACCCTTCTTTCTCTTAAAGTTAGGCTTGTTCGGACTGCCAATACTTGGCCACCGACTGCTTCTTAATGTCGGCCTCTGCTGTTTTCAGCATGCCACACAACTCATTCAAGCCCCCTCTCGCCCCATGCATATGGTAGTTCGTAATGAAGTTTCCATAGCTAGGCGGCGAGACGAGAGAATGAAATCGTAGCCAACTGGGCCAATTGGGAAGCCTAGCTTCTCCAACCTACGAGTGTAACCAACCATCTTGATTACGTGTGGCCCAACAGTGCACCCTCTGCTAGCTTGGTCACGCAGCGAGATGCATCATCGGCGAGGCTCATGCGGTAAGGGGTGTCTAGATATTCCTCCTTTTTCTCGCCCCGAGAACAATTCTCGGATTGCGGATCCAATCCGCATAATTTGTTCCATTCAACTTATCTTTCTCAAGAATCGAACGCAAAGTAAATGGTTGCTTAGAAGACGCCATTAATCTACAACATAAGTAATGCAAAATACTAAGACAAAAATATCCATGATAGAGTAAATAATATCAAATATGATTTACTCCCACTAAAATCAATATCCCTCGATTGAAACTTAGTGATTCAAGACCCACAACTAGCAAGTCGACTAGTGAGCTTTAGCATCACCGCTAGAAGACATGATAGATCGGTAAGCAACTCTTTGCTAATCATATCGCATATGACTCTTGTTGTTGGATAGCATCTCTATGCTTGGGTTACCAACTTCTCATGCTCCAAGGTCCCTAACCGTTAGGATGACCTTGTTTAAGCAACCAAACCTTCTGCGGTAAGTATCCGATACGAACTGTCTTAGTCAAGTAAAATCGATGGCACCCTAATTTCATAGACCCACCATCGATTGTACAAGACAATGACAGAGTGCAAGGTTTGGGGGAGCACAAACTTAAACATTGCGAGGGATCGTTCTACTTCACTACCGCACGAATGTAGACAAAAACATTATAGCATGTGAAAGTAGAACATGGTAAGAACGACATAAACACAGATATGGGCTATACCGAGTCATCAAAACCACTAAAACGAGAGGTAACCGATTCCGACTACAAAAGTAAATCACGAAAAACTCTATCTTCCAAGCCGTTTTTCGCAAATCTGGCTCAGGCCAAACTGACAAGTCAGTTTGGGGTGTATGTAAAATTTTTCTCTACAACTTTCGTTTAAGAATTGTCTCGATCCGAGTTACGGTTAAAAAGTTACGGCTGTTTTACGAACAGAACTTTTTTCGGCAACCCCGGCGCCCGGTGGCTGATCAATCGCCACCGCCGCGCATCACATGCGCTCGGCACTTGACCTAGGGTTCAATTCGATCAATCTGATTGATCTCTAACTTTGCCGTGATTGGATTTACATGTATCACTTAACTCGGATGGCGGAATTCCGACCGGTACGAGTAGATCGTTACAAGACCAACGTGGCAAGATCATGAACCAAGATCAGAGACTCATCTAAAACCACGCATATCATATATGCGACATCCAGAACCTATAACAACGCAGTATAGAGCTCCGATACCACTGTTGGGTTATGAGGGTGCTACGCTAGCCAGAAAACAAAAACTTTTTCTACCTCATCGCCCAGGATCTACTACTAGTTACAGGTTACGGGATTACCACTTGACGCGCGATGCGGCGGAAGACGACTCGATGTAGTCGAACGCGTCGCAGCGGTGCCGTGCGGTTGCGTGGTCGTCCAGCAACTCCTCCCACCACTTGCGGTTCGTGCGGTTCGTCCTCGTGCTCCAGATGCAGCACCTCCGAGGTGTCACACACGTACGAGGAAGAAGCGATGCGCCTCCGGACTGCTAGGTCCGCGAGGAGCGAAGGCGAGAGCGTGGAGGGCGACGGTGGCTGCCTGAAGGCGTGGATTGGTTGTTGTGTGTTTGGCCACGCCCCTCCCCTCTTCTTATATAGGTGTCTCTCATGTGCTTTCCGAATTGGAGACGCATTAGAAACCCTAAGCCTTGTCTAATTCGAGTCCAACTCGAATTAGGCTTCCAGCCTCTTAAGCGTGCGACCCTATGGGTTCACGCACACATAGACATGGGCCGAATACTCCTATTCGCCCAATAGGACAGCTTGACGGCCTCTAGCAAGGCATGACAACTCCTATGCGTACGCAAATGATCATATCGACGAACCACTACGACCATATACAAGTTACTCCCTTGCCTCATGATATATGGTTCAACTCGTGGGTTAACACTTAACCCAAGCACGGCCATGCATTTGTTGATCCAATCACTTGAGTGATCCAGTGATATCTCTCTCATTAGAGAGGGGCAAGTCCCATCTTGATTGTCTATGTCTCGCAAAGCATGCTTCTCGACAAACCCGAAGACATCCTTTATAACTACCCGGTGACGGAGTAGCGTTTGTCGGTCCCTAAGCAAGTCGATACACATCTCGAGTACATACAACAATCTCGAGGTCGAAGGACATAACGTATATGATGTGTATAGAGACAATCTCATGTCGGGTCGATCCGGCCTACATGTCATACATGTGCCCACATTATTAGTTCGACATCTCCATGTCCATGACTTGTGAAACATAGTCATCAACTAATAATGTGCTAGTCTAATATTCATGTGTGTCCTCACATGAACTCCGACCCGAGGGACGAATATAGAATAACCATACAAGTAAAAGAGTTCCACAAACAATTCACATAATTGCCAATCAATACAAGTTGTCTTTAATGGATATTCAATGGACACATTTTATATATCATGGATACAAGCGGAATATCATCATCTCTATGATTACCTCTAGGGCATATTCCCAACAATACAGCCATCTTCGGCAGAGGTATCATCAGCAAATTCGACATGGTGATTCGGCAAACTCACCTGTGTATGAAAATACCTTCACCCACCGGCATCATTTCGGTATTCGGAGATCAGATCTCGGCAAGGAGAATCGACGGAAAACCCATACCAGGATACTGACATGGTGCATGAGGTGAAATCCAAACTCAAACGAAGGAAGAGGAAGACCAAAGTAACAACAAAGAGCCAAAGGCGCTCCTACTTGAAGAAACAATTCGGGTGTCCTTGAGCCCGAATCGGCCGACGAATGCGTCAATATCGGTGCAAGTTTGGGTCGGGTGAAGCCTCAAGATTGACGGAATTCTGGCTGGAAAACCGAGACGTGTTTGCTTGGTCAACACGCGATCTGCGAGGGAGTAGACCGAAGCCTTGCACCACGGCTGAACGTGATCAAAGTCAGCCGGGCCTAGAAAGCGAAGCTCCGCAAAATATCGACGAAAGAGCAGCCGGCAGCGCGAGCGAAGTGCGAGGCTTTGGATGCCGACGTAATCGGAAAAAGTGCAGTACCCCGAATGGCTAGCAAACGTGGTCATGGTAAAGAAGAAGAATGGCAAATGGCGAATGTGCGTTGATTTCACGACCTCAACAAGCATTGCCCGAAGGACCCATATCCATTGCCCAGGATAGACAAATTGGTGGACATTGCCGCTGGTTGTGAGATAATGAGTTTGCTCGACTGTTTTTCGGGTTATCACCAGATATGGCTTGACCCGGAAGACCAGGAAAAGACAAGTTTCATCACACCAGACGGCACTTTTTGTTACAAGAGAATGCCCGAAGGGCTAAGGAACGCCGGACCGACTTTCTCGGGTTAAGCGACGAAATATTCCGGGAGCGAAGAAGAAGAACAATCTCGTTTCCTATGTGGACGACATTGTGGTAAAGAGCGACCAAAGGGACGCACACATCGATGATCTCAGAGAAACATTCGCAAATCTGCGCTCAAGTGGCCTCAAACTTAACCCCGACAAGTGTGTATTCGGTATCAGCAAAGGGAAGCTACTCGGTTGTCTGGTCTCCGCCAGGGGTATAGAAGCCAACCCAGAAAAGATTGCGAGCCATCGCAAACATGGCGCCGCCTCAAAACAAGAAGCGGTGCGAGAAACTCACGGGGAGAATTGCAGCCTTGAGCGCGGTTCATATCAAGATCGGCCGAAAGGGGATTACCATTTTTCGAGCACTCGGAATGCATCGACTTTCGGTTGGGGACTGAACAACAGCAAGCTTTCGAGGAACTCAAGAAGTATCTCACTAGACTCACTACACCGTCGAAGCCAACATCGAGCAACTCGATATTATATCTATCGCAGCGCCGGCCAGAAAGTAAGCAAAGCATTGATTGAGGAGAAGGAATATGAGGGTAAAATGCAACAATTCCCCATCTACTTCGTCTCGAAGCCCTTTCGGGTGCTAAGGTGAATTACACCGAGCTGGAAAAGATTGCATACACGGTAGTGATGGCTTCCGAAAGCTCAAGCACTATTTCCAAGCACACCCGATTCGGGTCTTGTCATCTCCCATTTGGAATCTTTATTTCGCAACACCGAAGCAATAGGCCGAATCGGCAAGTGGGCAGCCGAGCTGAATGAATACATAATATCATTTGAGCACGAGATCAACCATCAAGTCACGGTGTTAGCGAGACTTCATAGCGGATTTGGACACCGAATGCGGATGACTCCACAAAGCAGTTTGATGAACCCGAATGGACCGTACAACTGCGACGGGTCGTGGTGTTCAGCGGGCGCGGAATATTAGCCATACTAACACCACCGAATGGGCCAAGAATACGGTACGCCGGATGCAGTTCCTCACCACGAACAACACGGCCGAATACGGCGATGCTTGGCGGGGTTCTGGCTTCGAGCACTCGGAGTCCGACGTTGTGTGATTTGGTCGACTCACGGGTAGTGGTCGGCCATGTCCGAGAAAGAATACACAAACAAAGGACCCGAGCTAGCCACATACAGCAGCTCTTGTAAGGAGAATGGAGAAGTATTTCACAGGTTTCACCCTAAAGTATATTCCAAGGTCGGAGAACACCGAAGCCGATGAGTTAGCAAAAGCGGCGGCCAATGCCGAGTCCATTGCCGGTGATGTTTTTTACCAAGTTCTGCTTGATCAAGGCTGTCAAGGAAGAAGAAGAGTCACCCTCGGTCGTTCATGCAATCGCAAGCGACGACTGGAGGGCGCCCATCTGGGCATACGAACCAGCCTCAAAGAAAGACATGCACCGAATGAACTCCAGGACGAAACAATTCTCCATTATTGGGGAAAACATGTACAAGGAAGGCGTGGTTGCTCCAATGCTCAAGTGCATAAGTAGAGGAGAAGGAAACAGTTTGCTCACCGAGATACATTCGGGTTCATGTGGAGCTCACGAGAGGTCATCACGAAATTGCCCATAGAGCAATGAGGCGGGGATTCTATTTGCCGACGGCCGTAATCGACGCTAAAGAGATTGTGAAAACATGCGGGGTTGTCGGATGTTCGCAAAGAAGCGAGAATTCTCCGGCTAACCCTACGTCACTGTATTCCCGACCCGGCCGCCGGCGTTGGGGTGTAGACATCGTTGGACCGTTACCCCCGGCTCAGGGAACCTCAAATATGCGGCAGTGGCTGGAATACTTCACCAAATGGGTGGAAGCCAAGCCGTTAGCTAAGATAACTTCGGGGACTTTGGTGAATTTCGTATGGCGGCGGATCATGCGCCGATTCGGGGTACCCTCGTACATCACGGTTGACAACGGCAAACAATTTGACTCGGCACAATTCGAACATTTTGTGAAGAGTTGGGGATTAAACTGTCATTCGCTTCGGTGAATCACCCGAGTCGAATGGGGCGGTTGAAAGAGTAAATGGTGATATTTTCACCACCATCTCAAAGACGCTCGAGGAATCAAAGAAAGGAAATGGGCCCAAGAGTTGGTCACCGCCGTTTGGGGTCACAATGTCTCCAGTCCGAGCTACGGGTTTCACCCCATTTCGTCGTTGTTTGGTGAAGAAGCCATAACGCGAGGAAGTAAGGATGGGCTCGTTCGGAACGAGAGATATCGCCCACCAACCCGATTCGAAATGGTAGACGTAGAAACGTCGGACCAAAGGAAGCTTCGGGCCGCGAGAT
Source organism: Themeda triandra (assembly GCA_018135685.1). Taxonomy (NCBI): domain Eukaryota; kingdom Viridiplantae; phylum Streptophyta; class Magnoliopsida; order Poales; family Poaceae; genus Themeda; species Themeda triandra. The sequence continues at coordinate 18,713 of JAENPR010002689.1, forward strand.
AATCTAGACGAATATCACGCCGAAACCAAAAGTTGGAGAGACAAGAAAATCCGAGGAAAGACATTAATCCGGGGGACATGGTTCTTATCCGCCAACCGGATAAACAAGGCAAGCCGTCACCATGGTACGGACCGTACATCATGGCAAGAAGGGTCAGCACTGGCGTATTCACCTTGGTAACCGAAGATGGAAGCGAATCAGCCCACACTTGGAACGCAGATAATCTGCGTCGATTCTATCCATGACTATGGCGTGCTCCAGAAAGGGAGATGTAATAATTTAATTTCATGTAATTTCGGTACTCTTGTCTAAAGACATTCGGGGCTCTGCACTCTTTTTCCTCACTGAGGTTTTTTAACGAGGCATCCCATGTAATAAGTTTAACTTTGTCTATGGTTATGCTTCGCGGAATTATATCCATATCTGCGACACAGCTACCGAATACGTTTCGGTTGGCAACAATAGCAAAAGGTTGTAAGCAACCTATAAAGCCAGAGAAGGCTGGAAGCTCCTGCGAAAACAGCAGGAGATATCCCAAATGTACAGATACGTCGGTACAATCGGTTGTATGACCGAGTTACTCGAAAGCAGAACATCGGCTACACAATCACCGAAAACGGTCGTGCAACAAGCACCTGTCCATATATTCAAGTATCAATTTAAAAGGTTGCAAGCAACCAAAACAAGCCAAAACGGCAAGAAAAACCTCCAACACACGGTCATGTGCGTTACAACGGCGTAATTAATAACGAAAAGTACTGTCAAAATTTAATAACCAAGGTAGTTCAATGTAGTTATGAACCCTTGGGTCACGTAACCCTATATAAGAGCACCCAAAACTCTCTTGCGAGATCATTCCATCAAGAATGTCCTAGCTCAAACATGAGAGAGGTGTTAAGTCATTGTCAAATAGGCATGAGAGGTTTCGGGGAAGGAGCGAACTCGGGTGGCGAGAAATACACCACATTTGGTTTCGGTGTTCTGGTGAGGACAATTCGGTCCTCACAAGATATACCTCAGCGGTCACAGTCCCAAGGTCAAACCCGGGCTCAGTCCGCCAAGTGGCCGAAAAGCACGTGCCCTTCACCGCGTTCTGTTCTGCACGACCATGTGCCAGTTAATGGTGATGTGGAGTCATAATGAGGTTCCCATAGATCATGGTGCAACGCTGCGCGATGTCAGCATCGGGGCCTGTTGCCAAGGCTTCGGTTAGCCAACCGAAGCCAATACCCCGTGGGTCTTGGCCGGTGTTAGCCGCCACGAGAGCAACCGCATCCACCACGGGTTTCTGCATCCTAGCCACAAACTGCAGAGCCACATGCTGGCTTCGGTCAAACCAAAGATACTTCGGGTGGTGATGCGTAACCTTCAATTGTAACAGCGCACACTTGTAATAAGAGAATAAAGAGAAATATTACTACATTTTTGTTTAAAGCTATTCCCCCAGTCCAAAAAGACGGGGCGGAATGGGTTGCAGGACTCAATTACCGAATCCCACAAACACCAATTCGGTGCAATGGCCGAACAATTCGGACTAGGCTAAGCAGCGTGCACCCCTTCGGTCTAAAAAGCCGGGGCGGGACGGCGCTTTCCAAACAGACCTCAATCAGGTGTGAACACCGAAGGGTGACGCGGCAACTATCCGCCTTACAAATGCAATCAGATAAAATTGGCACGAACTTGGCCTCGAAAAAACAATAACCGCCATACGGTGGTGATTCGGTTTCGCAAACCGAATCCTCATTTAAGCTTAACCAGTCATTCGCTCTTCGGTCTAAAAAGATGGGGCGGGACGGCGCTTTTTAAACACGTATTCGGCTCGAAGACCGAAGAGCATCACACATCGAAGAAAACGCCAAATCCAGCAACACGCATTCGGTCAAACTAAGCATTAAAACCGAAAGTATTGTTCTAGGCAATTCGGCTTTAAGAGCCGAAGCCACATCCCAAGTTAGGCAGGTAGCATTACAAAACACTCACACACGACCAACATGCTGGCCTAAGAAGTTCACCAAACTTAACAAAATACTATGAGTATTTTCGCAATCATGCGCGCTTAGTTCAAACTCCAGGAGTTGAGGTAGAGGGGTTCAAGGCAGGAGCCTCATGAGGGCCGGCAGCCGAAACAGATTCGGTTCTTGCTCCTTCAGCTTGAGCGCCGGGTGCTTGTCCTTCGGCGGCGGGCTCTTCGATAGGCGTGAGGGGCTTCGGGGGTGCCCACCGGTGTATTCACGGCTGGGGAGCCTTCCCGAGCATCGCGTTCTTCCATGTAAGCTTGGACCCGTTCCTTGATAGCTGGTTTCTCACTAGGATCCTGCATTATCGGAGGTCAGATCAGTTTCGACAGTATCAACCGAAATCGTGCAAGTACCGAGAGGTCAAATCAAACAAGATAGCAAAACTAATTACCCTTGCGCAAGCATAGGCTGCCCGAAGCAGAGCCAAGTCTCGCCCTCCAGCTTCGGTCCAGAAAAGGTCAAAGAACCACCTTTTAGCTGCAGCTTGGACATCACCGTCGGTTTCCGTAGCTCATGGCATTCTCAAAGCATGTGGCCTTCTCAAAATGATCGCAGCCCTCCTCCTTCACCGCCTTCATCGGGCACGTCTTTGTTTCAAATCCAAAGCATACTCGCGCCCCGGGTGAATGGCGTGGTCCACCAGGATAGCTCTCGGTTAAGAAACCGAATCTTCTCCAACGCCGACTCGTCGGCGCGCAGGGGCGCACAATCCCCACCGACGCCGTTCACCACTCGGCGAAGAAGGAGAGCTAACTCATTCAGTTTTTCACCCACTGAGCGCTCGGCGGCTTGAGCCCTTTCGGCATCTTGACGCGCATCACGCTCAAGCTGTGTCTGGGTCTCCAGAGCAGCTTCGGCCCGCCGTTGAGCGTCCAAAGCCACTTCGGTTTTCCCAACCTCCTGAGTGAGAAGGCCTTCGGTGTCCGCCAGCTTAGTCTCCAGCCGTCTAATTTCCTTATCCTTGAGGAGAAGCTGCTTTTCGGCATGGGCCAGGGTAGCATGGCCTTGCTTCAGCAACGCGCCAGATAAAACCGAAGCCTGCGATCAAACAAGAAGACAAATGCCAATACTTATAAAATTCCTCGAACCAGGAAATTAAGTGCGCGGGCAACAAAGGACTCACCGAAATGGCGTGGAAGTTGATAGCCGAAAGCATCTCATTTCGGTTTGTAGCAAGCAAGGCCTGTTCGGTCTGACTGGCCGAAAAGGACGAGCCGCACTCCTGACCGAAGCCTAATGCAGCTTGGGAGGGCAAAATACCCACCTCGCGGGGGTCCACGTACGCCACCAAACGAGCGTCAGAATCAACTCCTAAAGCACGAGCAAGTTCATAAGTCTCTTCCCGCTCAGGGCTATGTTCATCAGCAGAACATGAGCCCGAATACACCTTCATTGGGCCGAAACGAAAGCTAGACGGCTCAAGGGAAACAAACCCTTTGCCGAGCAAGACATTCGTGGACATCTCAGGTGTCATGCGCGTTGATTCGGCATGAAACCGAGACTTACCAGGGCGCCGAATAACGGGGGTGATACTCCGTGGGCCGCCTGCAATCTCCTGCACGGTACCCGAAGTGGCCTGCGTTGCAGCTTCGGCGGGTCGGGTTGCAGCTTCGGCAGGGGCACCCAGACTTAAGCCGCTGGTGGTCCCCTGAGGCCGAAGCTGCGAGGTGTGAGCCGAAGTAACTCCATCTCGGCCAACCTTCCGCTTCTTCGACGTCAACTTGAATCCGCTCACGGTCGGCTGGTCGTCGATCGCCAGGTCGCGAGCGCTCCTCATTTTGCCGCCAGCCATCGAGGAAGCTTCCTCACTAGATTCGGCGAATTCCTGTAGAGGGTAACCGAATCAGAACAAGCCGAATCAATCAAAGAATCCATGTGCACTTAAAACGAGTCAGCAGTACAAAAAGCTATGAGTTAGATTTCTAAGCCAAGTCTTTCTACCGTGTGCCCGGACACAACCGAATCGAGTTGGCTGCGACAATAACTTGATTGCGGCTGTTTTATGGGTTTCACCCACTCCCGCTTGGCAAGCATGCGACATACCCGAACATCATCGTCTTCCCGAGGCCGTTTCGGACGACCAATCTCTCGGCGTCGTTGCGCTTCAGCCTGGCGCGTTCCGCGAGCACTTTGGGCGCCACGGCCTTGAGTCCGGCTGCCTCCACGCACCGCATTCGGTAGCGGAGCCGAATCAGCTGGGCCGACCGTGGTTTCAACTCTCCGTCTCTTGATTGGGGGTAGCCGATCAGGATACTCCACATTCATACGATCCCAGATTCGGTTGAGGCGCCGAAGGGACCCGAGTTTGGCCATACTCAAATCATACTCCTTATCATTATATGGATCGCATAGCCGATTAGCTCTCTTCTCCATTTCATTCACAAAATCAGAGTTTGACTCATAGCCAGGCGGTCGGGCCAGATTGCCCAAAGGCCCTCGGTACCCATGATGGTATGAAAAGCCATCAAATTTTAGGCCAGTGCACAGCGGCCATTGACCAAGAGAAAGCATTTCCTCAACCAGATCTCGGCTAGTTTGCCTTTCGGCTGTTTGCCGATAGGACTCAGCGGCGGCATCATCAAGTGGCCCCATAATCATGTCAGGAGCCGAAACAAGCCCCTCCATCCGAGTCATAACAGAAACCAGTGGATGAGCTTTCGGCTGGCTCTGTTCCCTGGCGAGTGCCACATCGGCTTCATCACACACGCGATAGTAAAACCAGTGTTTTTTCCAATCCTGCCACTTGTTCTTAAAAGTGGGAACTATGCAGGCGGCTGAGTTACCGCGGGCAGGAACAAAGTTATAAGACCCAACCTCCAACCGAAGTTCTTTCGTCCCTGCTTCATCAGTCCCATAAGTGGAATATAGCTGAGTCTCATAATGCCGAGCAAACACGGGAACGCTCAATCCGCAGCCCATCATTTTCTGTGCCATGGCATAGCAGCTCAAGCGCACTATTGCATTCGGGGTCAGATGGTGAAGCTGCAAATTAAATGCATCCAAAACCTCTGCAACAAAGCCCTCAAGGGGGAAGTGTAGTCCCGCCTTAAAGTAGTCCCTGAACACGAGAGCTTCGGTAGGTTCGGGGTTCGGGTATTCTTCGGTTCCGGAGAGGCCGGCTTCGTTCGGCGGCTGTCAAGATTCCATCTCATTGGTATTGATTCAACATACGCACCGTGGACTTGGATCGATCAAGGCGGCATGTCCAGCCAGTATGCCTTGGTCCTCTTGGCGGCCTCGGTGGTCGAGCAGGGGCAGATTCGGCTACTTCTTCGACGTGAGAAGCCGAACTACCCTCATCTTTGCCCAGAGCAACACGAGCTACTTTTTCATCATCTGTCGAGTCAAAGCACTCAACATATTCATCCCCTTCTTCTTCTTCTTCCTCGGTTGTTTCATCGATTCGTGAACAGATTCGGCGGTAACGGCTCACGAGGGGCATCGGCTGTTTCCCTGGCGGAATATGTCGTCCATTACTCTCGCTAGAGCTGGACCCAGAAACTGACTCAGAGGCCGAAGCTGATTGATCACCTGATTCATCTGAAGCCGAAATATCGGAGCTAGTCGGGACCCTCGACATGTTAGCAATACACAATGAAAAAACCCACCGTGACTATAAAAGGAAAAAACGGGGAATTAAAACAAGACAACGTTTCAAGAATACCGAATATAAAAAGTGAGTACGCTTCGGTAATGATATTCAGTAGAGAAAACTATAGGAAGTGAGTTTTCACCTCGAAGAAAACCGAAAGGAGTGACTTGGCGGAGAGAACGAATTACACCAAGGAGCCCGGAAACCGAAAGGTTGATTCGGTCGCGCAAACCGAATAGGCAGTCGTGAAGGAAGGTAACCCGAAACCCCGTTCCGAGCAGGTCACCGAGACGGGTAGCCGAAACGGATGCTGGAGCACCGAATCAGCAGACCGAATCGGACGAGAGCGCAACCGAATCAACAGCAGGGGCTCAAGAGCGTGCGCGGCGGAAAATGACCGCTGGCGGTCGGGGGGGGCCTTTTATAGGCGCCCGTGGCGGCCTGCCAGGCGGTTAGTCTAACCGTCGTCTCGGTCACGCATCCCGAGGCGGATCAACGGTAAAAAAAAAAAAAAAAAAAAAAAAAATCGTCCCTCTCCGCGGGACGGCGCTTGGTATTTCGGTTATCATCATGGCGGGTCGCCGCGGCGGCCGAAGTGAAGGAAGTCATTCGGTTACCGCGAGGGCTATGTTGGGTGACAACCGGGACCTAGGCACCCCGTCCCGCCGAAATGACGGGATGTCGGTCGGTTGGTCAACCGAATCGGCCGCCGATGCGATTCGGCTACTTGAACTGGCGCGGCGGGCGGACGGTTGACCGACTTTGTCTAGCCCGGTGACGCGAGATGGGCGTTCGGTCGGCTAACCGAAACGGAGAAACCGGTGATTCGGTTGTCTAAACATTCGCAGGTTACTCACGGTTTGGCCGCCCGGCGACAAGAGCACCGAAGCACCGCCGCAAGGGGGCTTCGGTCTCACTTGCCGAATCACCCCCGGGTGGCTGGTATCGATCTCTTCTTGTGCAGGGACATTTTGCTGCCACTCCTGTGAAGATTGCTCGCTGCCTGGTGGACCTGGTGTTGTCGGCCATTCGGCCAGCAGCATGAAAAAGCACCCAGAAGACTGTTACGCCCTCGCTACCAACCAGCAGGAGAGCTCAGGAGAAGCGGCCAAGGGGCATTTTGGTCATGTAAAAGCCTACGGGCTCCTATAAATATTGCCCCGATGGGACCGGGTTTGTACAAGGGATCGAGATATAATGGAATGCATTGAGCTTATGTTCTGTCCATTTTGTATTCCGTGAGTCATTTCGTAGTTAGATTCAGCATCACTCGTTGTGTATATTCGGGTTTACCACCAGAGGGGGGTTCTAAGGTTCTGCCTTAGAACAACACATGTCAGCTTTGGTTTAAGAAAACATGTCAGCTCTATTGTTTCTCTCATTTTTATCGATTGATTTGGAAGTTGTGTTGGTGATGACAGATTTGTCTATGTTTGTCGTTTGGACAGAATGGTTCTAGAACAAAATACCATTGTAATGAGACAATAAGTTATTTGAACCTATTTATACCTGGTAAACTGATGGTGTTCTAAACGACAAAAGAAATAAAAATTGTAGGTTGTAGCTATTATGTAGGCACTAGCACATACAAAATTCGAACCCATGGATAGATAACAAAATGGAGCTTTCATTTTTAAAAGAAAACTCTAAGCTTGTAGCATATAATGAGCTATTTCTAAATTTGTTTTACTCAAAGTAACTCTTAGGAATAACAAATCTTACGTTGACTGCTCTATTTCTAAATTTTTTACTCAAGGCTATTTCTGAATTTTTTTACTCAAAGTAATGTCACAATTTAGATGGCTGCAAGAGGCTTTCGTTTTGTCAGTGTTATCTCTTCAAGCCTTTTCAACCCTTTGGATGTCAGGTCTTTCTTCTCTAACCATAGTGGTAGGTTATGATATTCCTACAATTTATTTGCTATGCAATTTCTGTCTGAATGGTGTACTTCACCAGGTTAATTGGTCCTTTGGCACTCCAGAATGTAGCTCGTGAGTTCTTTAACTGCTAAATTGGTCCCCTAGGAATCTTGCCGTTGATCTGATTGAAACCAGAACACTGTGGCCTGGTATGAATCCCATTTATAAAAACAATATCGCCATCTCTATAAATGGATTTTATGTTCTATAATGATTGACTTAAAATGGTAAGAATGTGCTATAATATGGTAAGAAAAAACGTTTCATTATGTGATGCTTGATGAAGAAAAAATGTCTAAGCATCTCTCGGCCAAGCAACTATGTAAGCAACTCGACCTTTGCATGATGTGACTTTATTTTTATTTCAACTAGCGTCCCTCCTTCAGGTTACTTCTTTTTATGTCTCAAGCACTTGTAATCTTTTGATAATCTCAAACTACTTTGAAACCACAAATTGTGAACTAACTTGTGGAGCTTGGTTTTGGAAGGGCATCTGCAATTCAAGTGTTCAAACTGTTCAACTGGAACGAGGAACAAGCTGCTGCATTCTTGGCAACTGGAACGAGGAACAAGCTGCTGCATTCTTGTTTGGGTTGTTAGACTCCTGAGAGCAGCCGTTTCTGTTTGCCGAACCTTTTCCTGGGTTGAATGTATTGGTATGATATTGACTAAAGAACTAGAACACTGCTTGGGCAGCTATAGGACTTCTAGAGATGCTTCATGTTCTCACTTGTTTTCTGTAATACATGGTTAAGGAGTTAGGTAGGATGTTACTTAGACTCATACAATTTGTGTAAACTTAAACTATGCAAAGACAATTGGGTTTTTTTATAGATATTTCCTAGATAAAGCCGTAGCGTTAGCACGGGCATTATATCTCTACTATAATTGAAAACTTCTCCAGCCCTTTCCTCTCATCCAAATCAAAGGTCTAAAACATTTCTAATCCAGATCTAAAGGCTGCAATTAGATGTGTGATGAGGCTTCCCACTCCTAGGCCGGCCCGAGGCTCCGCCCTCACGCCCGAGGCTGCAATTACGCCGCCGCCGCGAGTTCGATGCCTCATCACCACGTAAAAAAAATTCCCTTCTCCCCATTTCTTCCCATCGCCCTATCTCTCTTCCTCCCACCCGGCGGTTCAATTTGTCCAGATCGAGTGCGCTAGGGTTTCTTCGTCTACCCCTCACCCCTCGCCCGCCGCAGCCGCCGATGGCCTAGCGCCGGCGCTCGAGTGCGCGGCGGGACCCGTGCCTGGACGAAGACGGCTCCCCTCCTCCCCGGCAGGCGTGCCCGGGCGGGGGCGGCGACTACGAGGACGACGACGACGAGCTGGGGAATGAGGACCTCAGCCTGGAGATCGTCGCGCACGCGCAGCTATCATCTGGGCGCGCCGTCACCGTGCAAGGCGAGGCCGTGGCAGTGAGCAACGCCAACACTTCTCGCCCATCGTGGTGCATCCTTGCTCCCTCCGGTGTGGAATGCCCTCCTCCGGCTGGTGCATGCGACCCTGCCACTACCAGCCTGGCGTGGTGCGGTCATGTCGCCTCCAGCGTGGCAAGAACCCTCCTCGACGGCTTGCAACCCTCTTCAATCTTCATAATCGGACCCGGCCAGGTAAGATGACACCCAGATTCTATTGGTGTTCTATTCGGTGTCCCCCTGTTATATATATTGTTGTTTTTGTTTCATTATCTGAATCGTGTCCTTTTCTGTGCTGATTCGATGGGGTTGGATTGGATAGTGGCTTCGCACGCAGTGAGTATCTGGAGGAGGGTCAGTTGCTCCCAATCTACGACGAAGGTTACTCGGCGTCGACGACGACGAAGGTACGGCGAAGGTTGCTTGGTGACAAAGGTTGTTCTCCTGAGCGGCGACGAAGGTTCACTACCACAAACGAGTTCTTTCCCCACGGTGCTGAGCACTCCCGTCCGCCCGAACCTCCCGTCACGGACGCCGGTCCTTCCCCCGCGTGCACAGGCAAACCGAGACAGAAGGAGGCCATACCGTCAGGGACGCGTTGTGGACCCCGGAAACCAAACCAGCGCCCCCGAAGGCACGCTCCAATCCTGGGCTTGGCCCACACGTAAGAGAGAGAGGTAGCGAAAAGAAGGGTGTGCGGTCGCGCGGGAGGGAGGCACGCGGGGCGAAAATGTATCCATCCTTATCCTGTCCAGTGCTCACCTCCCAGATTCGTCTCCATCCTCTCCCCCTTCCTCTCTCGGATCTGGATCTCGAGCTCGGCAGCCGGCGGCGGAGCACGCCCAAGCTCAGGTGAGGCCGCCACCATCACGCGTCCTTCTGATCTGCTAAGTCAAGATTCCCTCGCTCTTCTCACAGCTTCTCCCTCTCGTTCGTCCTCAGGACCATGGCGTCATGGCACATCTCGGAATCGCATCCACACCCGGCACTGGCGAGGGCACAACGTCGACATGCTGCCGCGCCCCTACGAGCACCCCCGACGTCGGCGGCATAAGCTCCGCCACAAGCGGCGGCGCGAGATTCCCTAAGTGGCGGCGTGAGATCCCCAGCAGCAGCGCGAGCTCCCCCAAGCGGCAGCACGAGATCCTGGTAGACCGAGATCCCCTGCCGGTATGGTTGAAGTAAGCACCTTTTTTCTGCCCTTCCTGCTATGCCAAGCTGAGCACCAGACGAACCCTAGCTTAATCTATTTGGCACTTTGTATTTCGATCTGAATTAGTCAGAAGCGTATTTCGATCTTCTAGCTTATCCTTACAGTATGGTGTTTATTCCCCCCATGGAATTTTGTTCAGCTAGCTCCTTGATTTTGCATTGCTCGCCTCAATCTCTGTACCCAATGCTGTTTTGACCTTTTCTTTGCAGGTTAGGTGCATCATTGCAAACTGAAATAGCTATTGTGCTAGGAGCCTTTTGGACAAAAATCTGATAAAAGGTAAGAGTGCCTCACCTCACCCCCATAATCCCGTACAGAGTGACTTTGATCTATATTGTGCTAGGAGCCTTTATAATAATCCTGTTACTAGCCTCTATTAATTTGGCTACATCTATTTACATGTTCATAATCTTGTTGGAATCTCGTTCATTGGGAATGGACTTGCCAATTGGTGAAGGGCATATTTCTCTTGCATGACCTGGATATGTTACTGATAGTGATAGGATGAAGTGCAGAAAACAGTAAGGGTGATAAGTTTGCTCGGGCTTGAATTTACACCTAGATTATGAAGATATCTGTTTCTACCACATCTTGTACATACACAAAACTTAGGCTTTAGATAACCAGATTTGGAATGTTAAATTTTTATTCCTTAGTTCTTAGGTAACCACTAACCAGTCATTTGCTTCAGTTTTGTATGCTCAGATTCTTACACACTAACTGCAGTTTGTTTGCTTTCTTCCATGCTGTTAGTTTTCATACAAAAGCTACATGTAAAAATCATGCTGAATGGTGCCACTTATTCACAATTCTAGATTTGATGGCACACAACGTCTAGTTTGATTCTTTAGCTGCATGTTGTTGGTCCAGTGAATTACTGGAGTACTCTTTTTTTTTAGAACCAGTGAATTACAGTACAAGTAATGGTCAATTCATACTAGTCAAATGTTTTTGATGCAGCCATATTATCATATTCAGTTTGTTTTTGTGGGAATTGTGTAACTTCATTTTTCAACCAGATAAAGTTCTGTCTTTTTGCATGGATTCCTTTGCACCAGGGATTTATTTGCATGTGCGCCTTCTGCTGGTGCCTACAGTTCACCAAGGTCTGCAACTCCAGTTCACCAAGGTCTGCTGGTGCCTACAGTCACCAAGATGCTGGTGCCTTAGGATAGTTACTTGAATTCTATTTCTTACATTTGTAGCACTGCAGCTTCGCTCTTCAGACTTCATTTTGTAAGACAACTAGAATGTAGCTTAAGATTCAATTGTTGAACATAGTACTATCTGACCTATGTACAATTTTAAGATATGGTTATATGTTTCAAGACTCCTAAGTGTAACATTTACCATTTGTGTGGATGAATAATTAAATGATGAGTATTTGATTTTATGTACCAAGACTACCATAACAGATTTGAATGGTTAATGATGGTTTCTGGATATGCAGAATTGTCATTTTTTTTGAACCAGAATTTTCTTTCCCTGACGGTTAGTAAACCGACGGGAAAGCTGTAGACTTTCCCTGACGGTTAGTAACTGACAGGGAAGGTTTTTCTGTGACGGTGGTGAGAAAACCGACACCGAAGCTCTTCCCTGACGGTCAGAACCGTCAGGAATCAATCGCTGACGGTTTCCCGTCAGGAAAGGTGGACTTTCCATGACGTTTTTTCCCTGACGGCTCATCCCTGACGGTAACCGTCAGGGATAACCTTTCCTAACGGTATTTGCCACTTTTCCTGACGGAGTCGGCCGTCGAGGAAAAAATTTCCTGGGGTAGTGGTTGCTCTGTGACGAAGGTTGTCCTGCTGAGCTGCGACGAAGGTCGCTCTGTGACGAAGGTTGTCCTGCTGAGCTGCGACAAAGGTTGCTCTGTGACGAAGGTTGTCCTGCTGAGTGTTGATGTCTATTAAGTGCAACTGAAATAAAGAGGGTTCCGCAAGCGCACAGAATATATCATCGTAGCATTTTAACCGGGAGTAATCCGGGTATCGTTATTTATAATTTTACCACCGGGAAGGGAATGCACTGGATAATGAGTGATGAGCAATGCACATGCGATAATGGAGAGCTCCACCTTGTACGTATCGATCATCTCATACGGGGTAAGTGTCACATAAAATATAGGAATGAATGATAAATGACATAAGATAAATGAGAGCATTTAGCCACATAAAATAATAGTAATAAGCCATCTCAACTTAGCACTCTAAGCTTATAACACTAGCATGGACTAGGACGATCTAGGGTGTAATCCTATGTTATTCTAACTACAAAGTCAAAGCATACAATGATTAGTGCAAGAACATCTAGCAATCATGGCGGGAAAAGGTTACATCTATGCATAGTGATATTACCGAGAAGACAAGAGACATAGCAATGACTTCAATGTAATAGGTTTGTTACGCTAGACCTATACTCGGGAGAAAGGCTACAAAGGACTCAACAGACTGTCACTCCCGCGATCTACCTCACGATCCGGAATATAGGGTGCAATCGCGAGATAAATACGGTCTAGGCACCACGCCTACACAATATTTACCACTCACCCATCGATCTAATGAGCAAGCGCTATACGATCCTATGCATAAACATAATTCTAGTCCAACTATGCTAAACATATAATCAAAGTAGACTAAGAACAATATAATTGAGAACATAATCAAATAGAGCAAAGTCAAGTCGATATAATAGAATAGAATAAAGTACTACTCATAGTATCACGAACAATGATGAATATTACAAGAATGTAGAGGGAATTACCAAGAACTCCGACAGATCCGGACTCCAAGCTAGGCTTGATTCCCTCTAGATCTATTCCTATGTAGCTATGCTACTAAACTATGGAGCTCTAATTGAGATGGTGGCTCGGCTTCTCGAATTCTCGATGAGAGAATGAACTCTTGAATGAATTAGGGTTTCACCCGGGGCCGGGGCTCGAATATATAGCCCCCTAGGATGCACCACAGCCCTCGGATCAAACCGACCTAAATGGACGATAATTATTCATCCTCAAAGGTGGTGGAGGCAGGATCCGCGAGACTCAACGCTATTGGCTGAGGTGGGGAGTCGGCCGACTCCCCCCCCTTGGGCGGCCGACTGGCCAGCCTGCCAGGTGGGCCCCCGCTTTCAGGTGTCGCCTTCTGGAGTCTTCTAGAGTATACAATTTTACCCGTTCGGTCTTTATCTCTATGTAATCATGACATGTGGGCCTCCTTTGGTTCTCTTTCGATAACCCCCCCCGAGAAATAGACAATCACCAAAACTGGTGGAATTACATCGGTGTAACCCCTATATCTAAAGGTAAACTCAAATTAGTCCTTTCTCTTGCTGCGTTGACGGTATAAAATTGATACTTAACGACCGTCAACACTGAGCGGCGACGAAGGTTGCTCTGTGGCGAAGGTTGTCCTGCTGAGCTGCGACGAAGGTCGCTTTGTGATGAAGGTTGTCCTGCTGAGCTGCGATGAAGGTTGCTCTGTGACGAAGGTTGTCCTGTTGAGGTGGGTCTGTCGAGGGTAGCTGAGGGAGAGAAACGTTGTGCTTTTTGATCGATCCCCACGGACGGCGCCAACTGTTGGGATATAGAACCTTCGCTATACCTCCACCGGCTGTGGTGAAGGTACCTTCTCCAAACGTGGAGAAGGTACCCTCTCCAGGGTGCGGGTTGTGCTTGGTCCTAGTCCCAGACAGGAAACGAGTGAGATGTGAAATGAATGAGGAGTCCCCCTTCCCCCTTGGCCTTGGGGTTCTATTTATAGTGAACGTGGGAGGAGGAAATCTTCCTTCCTTCCCCTTTTAAATGATGAATTTACATACAAGTCCTCTAGCCTATTTTAGCCCATTGGGCCTTTTTACAAAGAGGGGGTGGAGCATGGCTACCCATCCCCCAACAGTAGCCCCTTAGCTACTAGGTTCTGGAGGTATAACAGAGCCTAGTCGCTACATAAATTGTAAAAAGGCCTAATGCAAAAATATCTTAGTCGATCTTAGGCTTTGACAAGTATCCTTGGTGCGAGACGTGCTTCGACGTTGAAGGTTGGAGGATGTTGCGATGGTCTTCACCTTGATTGGAGCGGCCTTCTGTTCCTTGGGTAGTTGCGGTGGCGGAGGTAGCCGGTTCTGGTCGCTGAACGTAGATGGATGCGGAAGCTGCTGTTGAAGGTCGACGATAACGTATTTGACGGTGCGGTGATCGATGATTTGAGTTCAGCCCAACTCGGCCATTACGAGGGTTTTGGCGTACCGGAAGCAGGTCTCTATGGCTGACGTGGTCGTATATAGTAGCAGTAGTAGTTGTGATCGTCGGACGTAGGCAGACGCCGGAGTTGCTAGTCTTGCTTGCTCTGGCTCATGAGCAGCGGACAAGACATACCGTTTGGTTGGATTGGCCCTCCAATCCAACCCCCCTAGCCCCTCTTGGTCGATGCTTATGAGCAGGAGCCAACTTTTTACGAGGGCGGAGGTTTGCACAGGAACGCCCCACTTTTTCCTTAAGCGAGGCTCGCAAATCTTATGCGAAGGTTTGCACAGCAATGCCCCACTTTTTTCTTTAAGCGAGGCTCGCGAATATTATGCGAAGGTTTGCACAGCGATGCCCCGCTTTTTCCTTAAGCGAGGCACGCGAATATTATGCGAAGGTTTACACAGCGATGCCCTGCTTTTTCCTTAAGTGAGGCTCGCGAATATTATGCGAAGGTTTGCACAGCGATGCCCCGCTTTTTCCTTAAGCAAGGCTCGTGAATATTATGCGAAACTTATGCGGAGGTTTGCACCGGGGCGACCCTCGACTGGCGTCGGTTGTCGGCCCGGGGCAATCCTTGTGTTTAGATTCAACTGCTGATGAGGGCGGGCGTTGGGCTCCGCCCGTTTCAGCGTATAAGGACTCAGCAGAGGTAAAACGATGGGTGGTCTGTATTGATGAGCGTACGACAAGCTCGATGAAGAGCCCCTTGCCAAAGTCCCGACAATGGGGTGATATTGCGGAGGTCGGTGGCGAGCCCCTAGCCGAGGTGTTTGTGCTGGTGGGGTTGATAGCGAGCCCCTTGCTGAAGTGTTTGCGTTGGTCAGGTTGGCGATAAGCTCCTTGCCGACGTGTGTGTGCAAGTGGGGTCGATGGCGAGCCCCTTGCCGAAGTGTTTGCGCTGGCGAGGACGACGGCAAGCCCCTTGCCGAAGTTTTTGTGCTAGCAGGGTTGGTGGCGAGCCCCTTGCCAAAGCAGTGGCGAGGGTACAGTTGGTGTCATCAGGGTCGATTGGCGAAGGTTCCTTAATGGAATTTCACTCATATGATAAGCTCGTTGAAACTTCCACAAGTAGTGTTAGACCTGTTTTTGCAAGGGCTACACGAACAAGAATCCTTGCAAAAACGGAGTTGTTTACATACAACAATGGACGAACTGCTTGTGATGAGTTGCAACCTCCGCGTCTCTCTTTTGTTGGAGGTAGAGGCGGAGGTTGCACAATTGTAAAGTAAATTGGAGAACCTCCGCGTCTTGCCTTGAGGTGGAGTTTGCATAATTATAAAGTAAACTGGAGGACCTCCGCGCCTCGCCTTGAGGTGGAGTTTGCATAACTGTATCCAGATTTTGCTTTTGCGTCCAGCCCCAGGCCCGACTGGCGGGGGCCTGCTATGGAACTTGCTTTGTATCCATGGTACTCACGAGTGTGACGTTATGATGAATGATTAAGCTTTATGGAAAGTGCTTTAACATGAATAAGTGTGAAGGTAAGCCAAAATCCATATAGACCTGCAAAAAAGATGTGTTGTTCTTCTTGGCAAAGGTTAGCTCAGCAGCTGAATAATTTTAAGCTTTTTGTGGGAGATATAAAATGCTAGTCACTCATGACGGTCACCGAAGATGGATGCGATGGCTATGGTATATGTGCCGGATAATGTTGTCTTGTGAAGAGTAAAAGCCTGCAATTAGACGTAGAAAACTATTCCATTCGGTTAAAGGTTAATTAATATGGCGAAGGATATACTCACAGTGCGAGCAACCTGCATGTTAGCACCATATATTTTATCTTTTGTGACACTTGTAAAATTTCCGAACACCTTATGTATATGGTATAGTTACAAAGATCATGGTGAATGCACGACACAGGATTTTAAATATGAAGCGGAGGTATTGCCAGATTATGTTTGACATCCATGTGTCTCAAAGCGAAAAATAAAGTGCTCTGTAGCATATAGAGTGAAGATGTGTGTCGAAAGTCTGTGTAAACAGTTACTACGCCCCAAAGGTGTCGCTCTTGGGGGCATGCATGAAGCCAGGATATATAGGTGAGAAGAGTTTGATAAGCATTTATATAGATCTGCATGCGAGGGAGAAGTGCTGTGAGTAGGCGGGATATACTTACCGAAGGTTAAAAACCTGCAACACGGCGACTCAATTTGCTTTGCAGGCGAAGGTTAGTACATAATAAAGAGATTTCTATGCACTAAGCGAAGGTTTGTGCGGTATATATATGTATACGAGAACCATATTTGAATAAAGCAGAGTAAAAAGTTGAGTTATTTTTACGTGTATATGTATATGATATATATGCATGCATATATATATTAGCACATGTTTGGAGTGGCAGGAGGGTTTCCTTATCTGGGTAGAGAAATTGGGGGCATGCGTGCACCTCAGCGGCAGCGGACTCTTGATTCGGGGACAACTTGGTGCGCTGGTCTCATCGGCAACCCTTTGCAAGCCGGCTTTTGTACTCTGGAGATCCTTTGCTGGAAACGATCACGAGCACAAGCCCATACGGGATGGATAATGGAAAAGAGTATAGATTGCTTGGAGAGTCGAATACTTAGCTTTGTCTTTCTCCGTGGTAGGTGGCCACGAGCGGAGGTTGGCGAAGGTGACCCAGATATGCTTGATATGATGAGGGTGTTGTTGAGTTCAACCACGACGAAGGTCGCTTCACCCGGCCGTGGCGAAGGTTCCGCGAGGGTGGCTGTGTGCCTAGCGGCGAGAGGGTTGTTCCAGACTGCCGTGGTGCCGAGAGTTTGTCGTGCTTGGCCGCGGCGAGGGTTGTCATGATCATCGTGCCCAGCCGTGGCAGAGGTTGCCGTATCTGGCCATGGCGACGGTCGTCGTCGTCAACTTGTCGCTTCCGGCCGTGACAGAGGTCGTCGTCGGCTCGCACTGAGCTAGGACGGCGGAGGTTGCTTGTAGCTGGTGTTGGTGAGGGCGGCGTGGTGGAGGTCGTCGTCGCACCGGGCCATTGCGGAGGTTGCGGTCGTCGTGCCTGGCCTGGCGGAGGTTGGCCACAGCGGAGGTCGTGTCGTTGTCCTCGGCGTGGCGGAGGTTGCGTCGTCGTGCCCGGCCTGGCGGAGGTTGGCCACGGCGGAGGTCGTGGTCGTCGTGGTGCCCGGTAGCGCGCGGCGAAGGTCTCCGTGCCCAGCCGTGGTAGAGGTCGTCGTGCCCAGCCGCGGCGAGGGTTGTTGTGTCCGGCCGGCTGTGGCGGAGGTCTTGTTTCCGGCCGCGGCGAGGGTACTGCACCTCCGAGGTTGCTTCGTGTCTCAGGGTCATTCATCGGGCGGAGTCGCTTGGCCACCGTGGGGTAGCAGCATGTGGTGGCCTTGTCAGTCCGACGAGGTACCTCCGTCCGGCCGCGTCGATGGTTGGTTAGCTTGGTTGTGACCGGGTTTGCTCAGCAGCCGGTCACGACGAGGGTCGCCGGTTCCGGCCTAGAGGTGGGAAGCTATCTGTTCCAACTTTTCTCTGCACCAAAAGCTCGTCAGTGTACACACCATTACCCACAGCCTCGACAAGAGGGTCCGGCCATGATATTGGCATGGACGAACGATTAGTAGAGTGAAGAAGGAAGCGCTTAAAAACATTCCTCCGCACCAAAAACCTCGTCAGTGCATATATTTTTGCACACAATTGAATGGCGATGCGAGGGTCACTTTTGCTATTTAAGTAGAAGTGTGAAACCTGATGCTCGATCTAGCATGCATATATGTATATATTTGACTGGAAATGTTGCGAGGTCCAATAAACCATGAGACCAAACTCCAGCGAGGGTTTAACGT
The DNA here is from genome assembly GCA_018135685.1 of Themeda triandra. Lineage (NCBI taxonomy): Eukaryota > Viridiplantae > Streptophyta > Magnoliopsida > Poales > Poaceae > Themeda > Themeda triandra. The sequence continues at coordinate 36,911 of JAENPR010002689.1, forward strand.
GGTACTTAGCTCTGTTTGGGCACAGTGAGGGTTGCTTCAAAGGGGTGCTCAGCCTGGTTGAAGATACAGCGAAGGTTGCTTTGCGCCGGCGACGACGAAGGTACGATGAAGGTTGCTCGTCGCCGACGACGACGAAGGTTGCTCGGCGTCGACGACGACGAAGGTATGGCGAAGGTTGCTCGGCCTCAACTATGACGAAGGTTGCGCGGTGACGAAGGTTGGCCCGCTGAGCAGCGACGAAGGTACGACGAAGGTTGCTCGGCGTCGACGACGAAGAAGGTTGCACGGTGACGAAGGTTGGTCCGCTGAGCAGCGACGAAGGTACGACGAAGGTTGCTCAGCGTCGACGACGACAAAGTACGGCGAAGGTTGCTTAGCGTCGACTACGACGAAGATACGGCGAAGGTTGCTCCGTGACGAAGGTTGTTCGGCGTCGGCGATGACGAAGGTACGACGAAGGTTACTCGGCGTCGACGACGACGAAGGTACGACAAAGGTTGCTCGGTGACGAAGGTTGTTCGGCATCGACGATGACAAAGGTACGACGAAGGTTGCTCGGTGACGAAGGTTGTTCGCGTCGGCGATGACGAAGGTACGACGAAGGTTACTCGGCGTCGACGACGACGAAGGTACGACGAAGGTTGCTCGGTGACGAAGGTTGTTCGGCATCGACGATGACGAAGGTACGATGAAGGTTAATCGGCGTCGACGATGACGAAGGTACGGCGAAGGTTGCTTGGTGAGACAAAGGTTGTTCCGCTGAGCGGCGACGAAGGTTGCTCTGTGACGAAGGTTGTCCCCGCTGGAGCTGCGACGAAGGTTGCTCTGTGACGAAGGTTGTCCTGCTGAGCGGCGACGAAGGTTGCTCTGTGACGAAGGTTGTCCTGCTGAGCTGCGACGAAGGTCGCTCTGTGACGAAGGTTGTCCTGCTGAGCTGCGACGAAGGTTGCTCTGTGACGAAGGTTGTCCTGTTGAGGAGGGTCTGTCGAGGGTAGATGAGGGAGAGAAACGTTGTGCTTTTTGATCGATCCCCACGGACGGCGCCAACTGTTGGGATATAGAACATTCGCTATACCTCCACCGGCTGTGGTGAAGGTACCTTCTCCAAACGTGGAGAAGGTACCCTCTCCAGGGTGCGGGTTGTGCTTGGTCCTAGTCCCAGACACGAAACGAGTGAGATGTGAAATGAATGAGGAGTCCCCCTTCCCCCTTGGCCTTGGGGTTCTATTTATAGTGAAGGTGGGAGGAGGAAATCTTCCTTCCTCCCCCTTTTAAATGATGAATTTACGTACAAGTCGTCTAGCCTATTTTAGCCCATTGGGCCTTTTTACAAAGAGGCGGTGGAGCATGGCTACCCATCCCCCAACATTTTGTTTACATGAAATCAGCCTAGACAAAATAGAGGGTGGGTGTACATGGCAATTCCAATAATCTTTCATGTTTTTCTCTTCATTTTTCCTTTTATGATTCATATTCACATTATTTTCTTTCCCAAATAAGAAACATTCTCTCAACTTTGGTGAACCTGCAAACAGCTTAGAAGATGGGAGAACAAAAATTTCTTTCAAGCCAATCATTTGATTCATTATGTCATATTTCATCTTCGCAAGGTCATACATATCAAAAGAGAAGAAAGGCACATTCTGTACAAGCACATCTGAGGACTCAGCGATATACTTGTGAGACTCAATGGTTCCCAATGAGGATGGCAAAATTTTAGCTGAATTAATGAAGCATGTTTGCGGCAGATCTGTTTCTTTCGGTGGGTGACTTGAACATGGTAACAACATCAATTGTTTGAAATCACAAGCACCAAGGATTTGTTGCATGTCAAAAGAATTATCACTTTGTTTTTCACTAATTTTTTTGACTCTAAGTCATCAAGCTTGTCATATGTTACACAAATTGCATGAACATGGAAGGTATCTACAACATGTTCTCCAATTAAAACAAATGTAAACTTGCAGCTATGAGCAGTATTCAGAGAACTCAAGGATGTTATCATAGAAATTTTCTCAAGCATTTCATCAACATTATCAGGCATGTTCAGCATAGTATAACGCAAACATTCAGTAGGAGATACTCTTGCAAAGAAATCAGCACATGTAACCAACTAAACAAGGTGAAGTTTGTCGATAAATGAGGTGTTGCAAGGAACATTCAAAGCACAAAGACTCTTATCAAAATCAAACTCAACACTTGTATCAACATGAGATTCAGTCAAATGAGCACAAAGGTTTTGCTTATGTTCTATTGTTGAAACATTAATATCATGACTATTCTTTTCCACATTAACAAATTTATTCACAAGCAAAGTTTCAGATATAAGAGTGCAAAGCATCATGTATATGGACCATATCAAAGCATATAGAGGATCATGTATGACTAAACATTGGTTACTAACTTGCAAAATTTCAGCACACCAATGAACATGTGAAATGGTCAATTCAGCACAAACATTTTGAGTATGGTCAACACCATTTGAACCATGAGTTTTATCACAATTACTCACCATTTTATTCTGCAACTTCAGATCTAAATTATTTTCATTAGCTTTCAAACTTTGTAGCAGTGCAAATGTCATGGATGATGATTCTGAAAACTTACCACTTTTGTCGTCATGGTTCATGTTTTGGGCAGCATACAATTGGTTTGGATGGATGGCTACCTTCTCCTTTGTCTCATCAAGTATGGTCATGTCATGAGCAGCCATCTCTTCCATCTTCTTGTTACAAACCTGCACATTTGGAAAGACAACACTAGGAGTACAGATGAGAGTGTTAGTTTCAAAATATCCTCACATGGTTGGCATTCAAACTCCCTATTTTTCTGTAGTGTTTCTCTCATACTCGCAGTGTTGATACTCGCTATCTCACGTTAGTGGAATCACACAACTCACTTTTGTTTTCACTCTCTCTCAATTTGGCTGTGTCCCTCATTTTCACATGGGTTTTGATGCACAATAACTTCAATGTCTTGTGCAACAACATATGCATATGTGTCATATTTCACCAAGTTCTCTAATGGCATTGGCGCAGCAATTGTTTCAAAAGAACCAATAACTAAAACTTCCTCAAATGCTATTGAACTTGCATCACTTGAAGTGCAAGCGTTTGCTTGGGTATTGCCTTCAATCTGAACTTCATGTTGCATGTTAGTCAATGAAATTTCAGCATCACTTTATCTTCATCATCGAATATTGGGGGCTGATCACCATCCACCTCATCTTTCCCATCATGAGCCTGCATCACACAAGGAACAAGACTAGAAGAAGGTATTATTGTGTTAGTAGAAACTAATTCCTCACATGAGTCACCCTCTCTTTCACTCAGTTCTTGTGTATTTCTCTCACACAAATTTTTGTGGCTCTCCTCCTCACATATGGTGGAATCTCTCATATTTGTATTTTGAACTCTCGCACTCAATTTCGATTGGTGGCACTCTTGCTCACATATGGTGGAATCTTTGATCTTTTCCTTATGAACTCTTGCACTCAATTCTGGCTGGTGGCACTCTTGCTCACTTGGGTTTTGCTGTCCATAAGACCTTCCTCGTGTCCCTTGCTGAATTTTATTTTGAGAGACATAAAACAATCTTCATCACCAATATTCTCATGGGAGAACATGGCATTGGGTGCACTCAATTTCTTTGAATTCCCCTTCCTATCCATAACTAATTCCATTTTTCCCATTGTCTTGGTTCTTTGTGGCTGTGGGGTTTTATTTGGCTTTGGATACTCTCCCTCACTATTTTTGTGGCTCACTCGAAATTGTTTCTCGCTCTCTCGCTGATTTCTTGTGTGGGCATCCTTCAAAATCTCATGAGCACCTCCCCGGTGCTGTCCTCTTTGGCCAAAAGGACCACCAGGAGAGTTGGTTGGGCTATGTTGTTGTCGAGCCCGACCTCGCGGCGTAGGAAGATGTTCATTGAACATCCTCTCCATGCCATGCAGTAGTGAGTTCTCAAAGTGACGTAACTCAGCTCGTGATATCGGTGGTTCTTTCCCATGAAGATCATCACGAACAATCGATTTACTAGATCCACTGTTCTTATACATTCTCAAGGACTGTGAGTGTGCTAATGGTGCCGGTTTCGTAGCTGCGTTTAAAATGATACAAAATAAGAGATCCGTTTTCGGTGTTTTTTGGTGGAGCTATAGGTGGCTATTCAAGGAAGGCAACGGTACTGCAAACCAAGTGGTTTGATATGCTCACAAGAGAAAAGTTGCTGCTATTGAGACTACCACCAACTTGAATATGTAAACTGAAATTTTCAGCAAACAAACCGCAACACAGCCCCTTCCAACTTCTTTTTCTCTTCTCTTTTATTCTTCCTCTTTCTTCTTTTTTTTTTTGACTCTATTCTTTCTTCTCTGAATTTTTTCTTGATTTTTTTAATACTAATAGGGGTGTGAATAATAACTGAAACACAACACAAAATATATAAAGATGGCGACTAGCAACTTGGAGAACACAACAACACAAAGAGAACAGTACCGCCAAAGGGCTAAAGGATTTTTTTGTGGCTTTTTAGTGGACTTTAGGTGATGAACAACACAGTAGCAATTGATGGAAATATATGTGATGGATAAAAACAATAATGATTGATGGATAAATTGAAAGGATAGATAAGTGGGGTGATAACAAAACCTACCGTGACAACGATCGCCGCCGTCGCTGCTGTCCCGTAGGAGGCTGCCGCCCGCGTGCCTGCAGTTGCCACCAAGCGCGCCCGACCGGCTTCGCCTAATGCCGCAGCTTCCTCGTGCCTGGAGGTGGGGGACACCTTGGCTCGGGTAGAGGCGGCGGTTCCAGGCACTGCCGCGGGTGCTGCTACGACGACCGAGGGTGGCTTGGCTGCCTTTGGCGCCGCCGCCGCCCCACCCCCGTCGCTGGTGGATGAGACGCGGGTCCTCGTCGAAGACGTTGCCAAGGATGACGAGGATGACGACGATGAAATGACCGAGGAAGCAGGTATTGCCGGCCTCGACACCTTCCCTGTCAACCTATTTGCCCCTACACCGAGCTCGTCGTCCACCTTGTCTCCCCTTGCCGCGCTGTTCCCCTTGCCGCGCTGTTCCATCCTTGTCTCCCTAAACACAGTGCTCCTGCCACGGCTCCGGCCGGCTGCGGGGCGATTGGAGGGCAGCGTTGCCCTCAACGTAGACGGAGGAAGCGTGGGCGGCCGCAGCTGGTGAGCAGCCTGCCAGTTCGGCCACCGGAGGGTCGAGCCCCTGCCCGTTCGCGCCTTGGGGGCCGCGGGGGTGGGTCGATCCCGGTGATCGACGGGCGTGGACGTCTCCCCGTCCACCAGCGGCTGGGGTCGTCTCGCCGTGTGATAAGTACCGATATGGATCGGCAAAGGATGGCCCGATCTTCACGACAGTAGATTTACACACAAAGGATAACTTGCTGCGAACAACGGGGATAACTAGCTTTATACCTGGCAAAGGTTGGATGCGACCAAGCGACGGGGAGAGAGGCACCGAAACCGTGACGACTTTGACTCGATCTCCGAACGACCGTAGAACCACAATCCGGAACTAATCCACACAATACGGTGCAGCCAAACAGAAGCCGTAGAGCACGAAGTAGGGGAACCCAGAGGGATCACTTCACAAGTCCAAGAAGAACAAGGAAGAACAAAGGTGTGAGTAAGGCACTCAGTAGCTCGGCTGCAATATCATGTAGTTTATCAATTCATCAAAAAGGTTCCTAATAGCTTAGATGCAGGGGATATATATACTAGGAATAACCCTCTTAGATAGGTGTGAAAATGAAATAGAATTTCTGAAGATAGGCTATGTGAAAAGTCTCCACGAGATGGCTTTCCAAAGTGGCTTCGCGTGACTGTTGGCCTCCAGAGCAGTTTCACGAAACTGATCATAACTCAGGATTGGGAAGTCCAATAGATGTACCGTTTATTGCGTTGGAAAATAGACTCATAAAGGTTTCCAACCATGTATGCCATGCGCCATGAATCCTCACGAGATGGTACAGTTTTGAATGCAAAGTTGTACCAACATCCTGTCCCGAGATGACTGTTGATCTTTAGAACAGTCTTGACTAAACTGTGTATATCTCAACATTGGCATGTCCAAAAGTGGTGAGGTTTGTCGCATTGGAAAATAGACTTGATGAGCTTTCCAAAATGTCCCCATGGACCTCCAAAGCTTAATAGAATTAAGAGTTATGAACTTTCCTTTCTGCTGGTCTGTGTTGCTTGCTAGATGGTGTGTTGGTTCAGCTTCTCTGTAAACCATCTTCTCTCCTTTTGCCCAGCAGCAGCTCCATCTTGTGGAAACCTTAGTAAAACATAAGTAAAGCATTTTAGGTAGTATAACATTCTCAAATATATTAAATTTATTTCTAGCTTGAAGCAAATTCACCTTCTCTTGTATCTTCTTCGCATGACTTCTTGTCAATAATGACCCTTCATACATTTGCTTATGTGTAACTTGAGTAACCGCTGGCATGTGCACATCATCCTCTCCCTCTTGAAAAGGAGTCGTCCTCGACTCTAACTCTTGTGGTCCGTAGAATTGTGCGAGGCCAACAACTTGTAGTATTGTGATAACTTTACGATCTTCTTCCATCACAGCAAGGTGTTTGAATCTATAATCATATAAACCAAGTAGTAGCCTTGTAGGTGGAAACCAAATGGATTTGAAATTATGTTTAGCGTTCACCTTGAAAGGATGCTCAAAACACATGGTGAATGTTGATTGCCTTGGCATGGTCACATCACCGTGCGACTGCTTCGGACTCCGATGGATGGCAGCGTGTACTCCCTCAACATCCTCGTCAACCCGCGCAGCCATCCAGGGAACATAGCGGCGGACCATGGCGGATTCCGGCATTCGACGTTGGTCGCTGTTTCAAGTGCCTCGCGAAGGGGCACCGCATCGCCACCTGCAACCTCCCTTGGTGGTGCCTACGTTACCATGGGCTTGGCCACCTCGCGAGGGTGTGCTCGAGGCCGAGGCGCGTCGACGACGGCGGCCGCGCCACTCCCCCCACCGGCGGCAACATCATCAAGAACATGGACGTGGGGCAACGCTCACGCCGGCGACATCATTGCAGGCGGAAGGGGAAGAAGGAGCCGAACAGTGTTACAGCCTCAAGAGGTTGGAGCTTCGTTCGAGCCTCCAATCTTAGATCACGGACCAACCTCTGCAAATCCGTTGGCCACTTCGATGGACGTCGCCAGGGCGGTCATTCTTGAAGGACCGCTCGAGAGGCCCACCCCAGAGCCGGTAGCCACCACTCCTGTGCCGATGTGCCCCGGGGGGGGGGGGGGGACAACGACGCCCAGGCCATGCCACCCATCGCGCCACAGAGAGCTGTGCCGCTGCTCGTCTATGCTCGCCGCAACAAGTCAAGACGCAGTGTGGATCCCCCACTGGGCGTGGTCGAGGTCCAGACGGTGAACGCTACTGCGGCCCAGCTTGACGCGCCGGCAGTTGGTCTGGAGTCGGGTACATCCGGCTCTGCGACCGCCTCGCCGGCGCAGGCCTGCTTGCGTTCCATTCAGGAGGAGTTGGAAGCTCAAGTCTGTCTCCCTCTGGAGACGCCGGTCCTCAACACCAGGCCGCAACTGCGTCGGTCAAGGACTCCCGCGGCCTCATCGCTGAGGAGGAGTTGTCGCATTGCGGCTAAGCCGCGGGCTGTGAATGCGACGCGACAGGCGCAGAACCTCCTACTCAAGAAGTTTGGGGAGGAGGTGCAGGAGAGTGCCCTGATGCCGTGTTGGAAGCCAAGTTCAAAGCGGCGTTTGAGGGGAAATTGCCGGAGCAGAAGAAGCGGGTGTTGTAGGCCCTGTTGAAGGGAGGGTTCGACCTGACGGGTCTGGATTTGGACCTGTCTGGGCTGGAGCACTAGCTGGCGCACTCCTAGCCCGCAGTCTTTGGCTCACTCCTGTAGCTTAATCAGTAACAATGTAACCAGTCGTTGCTTCCCTCGGGTTGGTGTGAGTTTTTGGGGTTTGGTAACCTTGGTTACCGCCCCTAACTGTGTAGGTCTATCGACCATTCCTTTCTTCTTAATGCAATACGGGCTATATTGTCCGTTCTAGAAAAAAAGGATTAGTCGATTATTCAAGGTAAAAAAACTACAATGACATTTTTATCCTTTTTGCGAGTAAACCATTATGAAAAAAAACACGGGGCACAAGATAAAGGATTCAAATAGCCAACTGTCATGGGCCTAATGGGCTGTAGGGCCCAAGCCCAGGTTACTGTAGTACCGCGGGTGTCGTGGTGGATATTTGGGATAACTAGGCCTTATGCTTTACCAAGAGCTCGGGATAACTAGGCCTTATGTTTTGCCAAGAGCTTGAGAGATTAGGAGGAGACTAGATTTGTTGTTTCATAATTCATTGCTTAATCTCAAGGGTTACATAGCCCCTATATTTATAGTCCTGGGAGACTTGGCCCCTAAGCGATCTAAACCTATCTAGGTTCGGCGGCGTGCTACAGTACCGCAGGTGAACAGTACCCGCCGTGCTACAGTACCTAGGATTAGGCCCTACCTGGGGTTTTTTACCGCGGTTACCGTCGGTAATCGCGGTTACCGGACTTACCGAGCGGACCGGGTCCGATCGGTTCATAGAAGTCCCAAATTTAAAATTAAAATTTGAAAAAAAATGCAAAAAAAATTCCTAAAAATAGTTCATGATTTATAGAACACAATGGTGTCAAAATTATTTCAATTTGAGTTCGTTTAGTATTTATTTAGACGTTTAGAAGTTTAAAAAAGAAAAAAAAAATACACAAATGCCCGTTAAGGCCCATTAAATCATGAAGGTCGAAAAACATACTAAACACACTCAAATTTGAGTAATTTTGACATCATTGGATTCTACAAATCATGAAGTATTTTTAGGAATTTTTTTAACATTTTTTTAAAAAAATAAATTTGAATTTTGAAAAAACCGCTCAAACCGCTCAACCCGGCGGTAAACCGAACAAACTGGCGTAAACGGACAAAGGCGGTTTACCGCCGGCTTACCGAACAACACGGCCGTTCAAATTCAAATTTGCGTTCGGGCGGTAACCGGGCGGTTTCCGTACAAACCGCCGGTTTTACCCGATTCCGCCGGCGTCCGGTCGGGAGGAACCGGTCGGTAAAAAAAACATAGGGCCCTACAGCCCATTAGGCCCATGACACCAACTAAGCGCTAGTAGGAGTTCTCCATCTCTGACTTAATTTCAGGGTGGAAAAAGGAATTGGTAACTCGAAGGAGTTGCATATATTGGGGCCTGTGGACATTGGAAGAACTACCAGCACAGCAATTAAAGAGCTTGGGAGCTGACCCGGTTAAGAAAATTAGAAATGGCAACAAAAGGGGTTTCCAAGAAAATGTGTAAGATACTTTGTGCATCCATTGAGAAGCTCTCTTCCCTTCTTTCTCTCGTTGTGATTGCAGTAAATAGTATTCAGGTTGATGTGTCCAAATTAGTTTATCACATTGATGCATCAATTGAAAAGCTCTCTTCCCATCATATTTATTTATATCATAAATGTTACTATTTTTAATATAACTTTGGTCAAACTCGAAAGCATTCGGTTTCTCAAAACGCAAGAATTCCATCGTTATCTGGACAGAGGGAGCTTACAAGTTGCAGCTTACTACATTTTTTTTTTGAAAGACCCGTTTCCGGCTTTTCATTGATAAGGAGAATAGAGTTTACAATTACAGATAATGGCGCAAGCAGCGCCC
>JAENPR010002887.1:0-36925 GCA_018135685.1 Themeda triandra
ATTTTTATTTATAAAATTCCTGTGCTATATGTATATTCCTGCAAATAATATTTTCTCTAGCACAAGTGGAATGTGGTTAGTAGCAAATGTATATGTGCAATAAAAATATTTAATTCTCCCTTTTTAGAGTCAAGTTGGTGGTTTTAAATTGTCGTTAAGGACCGCCAATAGTCTTACAAAAGAGAAATGGTACAAGAGCTATACCAGACTCCCCAGAAGATGACTCCGGAGACCCCGAGCTTCACTCGACTCGACTCTAACTCCCACTCTATAGTAACTACTACTACTCTTGCTTGATCTCTCAGGGAGATTGGAGACTTGGGTATTTGAGAGATGATTCTCAAGGGTGATGGCAGCCTCCTTTTATAAGGGAGGTGGAGTAGGGCTACTCCACCACCACGTTAGCGATCCACGTGCTCCATCTTCTGGACCCTTGGATGAAACTAACCTTGGGAACCGCCTTAGATGGACGGTAGTGGCAAAACTATCACATGAGAAGCATGGCCAAGTCACTGGAGAGCTAACTGACTTGGAATCCCACAAGGCGGGGGTCGGTCGACCCCCTAACTAGGAGGTGGGCCCAACCAGAGCTTCTAAAAGGTGTCCCCACCTGTCATGTGAAGTGGCTCCGATAGTTGGTAACATTTTATCACATTGCTTGCTTCCATGTGGGCCCATGGATCCATGTGAAACGATCTTCCACTGTTGAATGGAAACACACTTTGATCTGAGGGTGGAAATGGACTCCATGGGTCATCACATGGATCATGCCCGAAGCTCAGCTCAGGGTGGGCCCACCTAGGGGTCGGCCGACCCCCTCTTGGGGTCCTCCTGAGCTTTGTTTTGTGTATTCCTGAAATTACAAGCTAAGAGTATAAGTGGAACTAATTATTGACAAAATATGCTCATGATGCTTATTCTTCCTTGAAACCGAGGCATGTTGATGATATTTTGAGTGTGAATTTCTAGGGTATATTTACCGTCAACAAGATCCCCCAAGCTTAATCTTTGCTCATCCCGAGCAAACAATCAAACTTAGCCTCAATGGATCAGGTATTGTTACTATGCTAACATTTCAAGAGTACTATTGGTGTTTCTTAGCAAAAGCCACAAAGTCTGCAAGCACATAGAAATACCATTGTAGCACTTCACCCGATGATAAACAGGGTATCATAAACTTCCACAAAGAATGGTAAGTGTAGGTTCTCTCTTAGCTAGTTGCCCTGAGGTTAGGAGGTGGATAACTCGGGTAGTGAGGTTCGCTAGTGGCAGGATCCTTAGAGAAAAGATAACCAAGCTGCTATTGGCGGTCCTTATCGCACATTTTACACCACCAATAAGAATATAAAATCTACCCCAAACTTAGCAAATAGGGCTTTACGCTAACATATTCCACGAGTTTCAGTGATTGTCGCTTGCAGGAAGACAACTCCAGAAATGCACACAAATGGGCCAAAGCACACAAGAAAACCATGAATAAGAAGGTGGCCCATTTACCCAACAATTTTGGATCTCACACATGGGCTAAAATGCCAAACATAAACCCAAGAGATGGAAGACCAAAACCCGGTCCAACTCCATCTCAGGCTGGATGAGTGGGTCTCAGTAAACGGGCCATATCTCACTCATACGGACTCCGATTCAGACGATTCAATAGGCATTGGAAAGCTATTGACAAGGCCCATCCACTCACAAAATTTCAGCCAAAACAGCCCTGGAGTTGGCGCATTCCAGGGGCGCGGCCGCGCCCTGGCGGCTGCCAACCGAGCCCCACTTTGGCAGGTCGGTGCATTTACTCGTGGTAAGGTCGGTTCTGGGGTGCGTCCAGGTGCATTGTACCTCAAACTGGCGTTGGGAGGTCAGTTTCCACCTTCCATGTTGGGATGGCACATTTGCAAGGAGCCCCCTCCTCTCTAGCTATAAAAGGAGGCTCCCTCCTCCTCTCATTGAATCAACACTACAAGGGAGAAAAGAGCCACCACAAGATGTTAGAGTTAGAGCACCACTCCAAAGGGCTATGCCCTATTAGCTAGCTAGAGAGAAGAAAGCGAGATGTGAGGCGTGAGAGCGAGGAGTCACCGGGCCTGTCGGTGCCTCCCCAACCTTGTACCTCTATGGATATTCTACTCGGCTCCCTAACGGGATCTTGGCTATGTGAGTATTCGTGTTTCTTATAGTCTTTTGTGTCTTTTGTTTAATTGAGCTTTACCAAGCTTGTTCATGGGTTCGTTGTTCATCCTCATGGTGGATGCTCTAGTAGAGGGCCCCTGATAAAGACGGGTCACCCTGTATGACGCTAGAGTAGTAGTCGCTAGTGTTGACGTGGTGTCTAGGCTAGAGGCTACCTTCGTTTGCCTCACACTCCACGGTTGAGGTGGTAGGCGGCAGGTGGTGACAGCCCTGTCCGTCCCTTGTAATCCCCCATGTCCGGGTGCGGCGTAGAGCTATAGGCCGGCATCACTTGGCAGACCAGGTGCGATCCGGTGCCCGAAGTGAGCAAGTAGAAGTATTGTATCGCTATGCTTAGGACCCTAAAGCTATAGGAATCCATCTCTACCACCCTTTCTATCTCTACCCTTGTGTTGTTCCTTGGATGAACTAGCTAGGAGAAATACCTCTGTTCCCTGGGGAAAATACGATACCCTGAATACTTCTGGGTGAAGGCTACAATGGTACTTTCGTACGCTTGCGGATTCTCTTCATATGTTAAGAAATACCAACAAGCTTTCTGGCACCGTTGCCGGGGATGGACTTAAACCTCCATACTTGGTAGTGATGCTAAGAAATGCCAAATGCTACTAAGTCTTTACTTTGGGCACTGGGACACACCTGGTCTACCAGGCAATGTCGGCTTTTGGCTCTACGCCGAACCCGAACATGGGGGATACAAGGGACGGACAGGGCTGTCACCACCTGCCGCCTACCCCTCAACCGTGGAGTCCAAGGCAAACAACGATAACTTCTAGCTTAGACACCACGTCTACGCCAGTTGCTACAGCTCTAGCGGTGGCCAGGAACACCCGTGTCTATCAGGGGTCCTCTTACTAAAGCTTTCCGCCCAAAGTAGGATGAACATCGAACCCGTAAAGATTAACAAACTAGGATAACTTTGCTTAAGGAATGAACCAAAAGAGAACACAACTCTTACTTCAAGTAGCAAGAAGCCACCGAGGTACAAGCGTGGAGTGAGCCAACAACTTCAGCACTCCTCCACGTGGAAGACGATGCTTCTGGGAATCTCCAAAGAAATCCTGCTAACTTGCCCTCTCTCACTCCCTACTTAGCCTAGCTAGAAGCTAGGTAGTGGCTCCACTCCTCCTCTTCTACACTTGTGGAAAGAAAAGATGGGAGGGAGGAGAAATGGTGTAGAATGTGAAGGTGTGAGATGTCATGTGTGGAGCCTCCCCTTCTTCTTTTATAGTGAGTGGAGGTTGGTTGGAGGGGAATGTTCCTGAATCCACAATGCACCGCCCTCCCTCTAGATTGAATGTGCCAACACCTGCAAGCTGGGCCCGAGGGGCCAGCTGGCAGGGGCGGTCACCCCCTGGGGGCGGTCGCCCCCCAGTGGAGCCACCTCCCGACCGACTTTGGTTGGTCGGTTGATGGTTGGGCCTAGGCCATGGTGCTTCGGTGGATTTTGTTCCTGCGTGTCCCGAAGGCCCATTTTCCTATTTTCTTCCTTGTTTTGCCTTGGGCCAAAAATACACTTTGCTATTTTATAAATCTTTTCTTCATATTTAGCCCGTGATACATATGTTTTCATGAACAACCTGCAAAACAAGTAGACACACCAAAACTATCGAATGTGTTAGTTTAAAACTCCTATTTCTAGTGGTTTTGGTGATTCCTATGCTAATGTTGGTGGGGTTAGAAATGAGTTAAGAACCGCCAACAAACTCCCCCACACTTAGCCCTTTACTCATCCTCGAGTAAAGCTTTGAAGGACTAAGGTGGTACTATTCTCCAAGATATGTAACCTGCATACAGAGTATTCCAAGCTTCACCTGTATCTATGAACATTCATGGTGTCTACCAACTTATCATATAGCGATTGACGAGTGGAAAAGCCTAGAATCAAATCAGCTTACTCTGCTCAAGCTTTAGAAACTTGGGGTTTTGAGAATTTTTGAAAGGAAAGATAGCTTTTGCTTCCTCAAGTGATGCTCTCGTCGCTCTTTTTATTGATTGTATTCCTCACTAAAGGCTCTATTGCCTTTTTGCACATCCTAGCTCTATCGGTTGAAATCTGGGGTTTCATAGGTTTGGATGTGGTGCTCGCTTACTTTGCATATGTTGCTGCGTCAAAGCTTCGGATCCTTGCAGGGAAGGACATAGCCTTAGATCAAACATGTGCAAGTGTGTGAATATGTAGGTGGAACTCTGTGTCATGCCCCTCTCTCTTTTATTGTATTTTGGGTAAGATATGGGCTTTCTATGTTATTGTACAACCATCTTTTTCTTTCTTCCCTTTGTCTCATATCTTTTTCTTGATACGAAAGATAACTTTCTTTTTCTCCTTCTTTTTCCGAAGAATATGTTATTCTAATAAGCCAGTATCTTTCTTTTCAGCGAAGATAAACCTGAGAGAGGAGTCCATGATCCTTGAAAGGTGGAGTTTTTATTTGGTGGAAATGTTGCATGACTTTCAGGGTAAAAGTTAGCGTTTTTGTTGGATGGTGGGTACATGTTGTGCGCATTTCTCAGTGTAAGAGTCGGCAAGATTATTTGATGGGTGTTTGTGAAGTTCGATCTTGGGGATATGAAGCTTCTCTCACATAGATCACAAAGTTTGAAATAGCTCAATGCAAAGCAAACGGCTATGTGGCTAGTGTAAGTGATAAGTATTTGGCTCCGGTGGGAAATTATCCATCACTAAGGAGCAAGCTATGTAATTTTAAGTTTTTGTAAATAAAACCCAAGTCAATAGCAAGAGAGAAAAGTATCATATCATCCTACTATATCACACCTATCAATAACTTAGATAAAAGATGGGGTCCCTAAAAAGAGTGGTTCACAGATAAAAGTAGGATTTTTAGCGAGGAATACAAAGTATGCAGATCATAATCATCAAGAGAAAGGAGCAGCAACTTTTATTGATCAACCATTTTTTTGAAGAAGAGAAATATTACAGAGAGTGAGAGTATAACACCCTAAATTATAAACTTTTATAAAATAAAATTAATTTGCTTTTTTCTTTTATAGAGGGCTTCTCATTTATAGGAGTTTAATTATTGTTTTATAAAAATATTAAAATCAACTTTAAGGTAGGAAACTTGTATTGTTGCATTCATCTTTGGTGCACTAAATTTATTGTGTTGCTTTGATTGCTAACTTGGTGTTTGGCTTGTTTAAAAAAAAGAAGGCAACTAACCTACCTAACCTAGCTAACAGCCCAGCCAGCTGCTTGGGCCAGCCAGGCCAGCCCAGCCCAGCTCAGCCAAGCCAGGCTTCCAATAGCAGCAGCAGCTTGGCCAGCGTGGCCTATAGGCCAGCCCAGCCCAGCCGCTTGGGCCAGCCGACCAAGCTTGGCAGCAACCGCAGGCCGCCAGCAGGCCAAGCCTAGCTCGGCCAGCGCCAGCTCGCAGGCCGCTGCCAGCCAGCAGCCCACGGCCCGCCTAGCTTTCCCCCTTCATCCGCTCCACGGCCGAACGGCCCAACCAGCCGGTGAAACATCCTCAATTTTCCACGAAGGGAAAATCCACAGAATGATATACAACAGTCGATAATCAATTCTATACATCGAATTATGAAACTACAGAGTACAAGTAGAAGGGTTTACAATAATATTTACAACGCCACATGGCGCAATCAGAGTACTTCTAACATCCAAAATAGCTTGCGAAGGCGGAAGTATAATGCGGAAGCAGCTTCGATCTCCAACTTGAGCGTAGGCATGAGACCATCTAATCCTTTCAACCCTAGCATCACAGGAAATCTGCACACCACCTGATGCGTGCAGGCCATGGTCAGCACCGAATGAGCTTTAGTGGAAAAGAGAAAATAAAGGGATCTGGCGATCCTATATTTGGTTGTGGTCTGCATCCTAGCGCATGCGAAGTAGCAACAAGTAATAATAATAATAATAATAATATAATATCAAGTTTAACACTTTTCCAAGTCCCACACACACATCCATCCACCATCCCATCCATCCCATCCACACATACACCAACGCTTCACGTAAATTTCTCGGGCCTGCGCCTCCTAGGCTCACGGCGGATGTAACCTACACATATCCAAGGATGGCGAAGATAGCAAGATGGACACAATCGAGTAAATTTCTATTATCCGGATGGTGATGCAAGATGGAGTCGCCCTACGTTCGGGCAAAGAGTGCCCTACGGAGAGTTTTGTATTATCTTGCACCGGGGTGCTTGTACAGGGGTGAATACAAGCGAGTCCCGAGACTTAGCGTGCTTGGAAATGTGTTGTGAATGAAGGCGTCCGAAAAAACCTCCTCTAGACTAGGCCCCGGCATCCCTTTTATAGGCCAAGGGGAGGCTCGGGAGAATACAAAGTAGATAGGGCCGTCGTGGCGTGACGTCGAGCTACATGCACCGTGTCGAGTCGCCGAATCAGACGCTCTCTCCGGTCCGGTTCGAGCCCGTAGCGGCATGGCCGACGATGGCCTCGCCGGTCCTTCTCGATCGTGGCCGACGTAGTCGAGGTATGGCGCTGTCGTAGTCGAGCACGTGCGCCCGGAACCCCGCAGCATGGTCGTCGAGGTGGGAAAGACGGAACACCGTGCGTCCCTTGTTCGGGTGCGCCCGTCACCATTCCTCGAGTGGTTGGTAGCCGCCTCGAGGGGGCGTGATCCGAGCGACGGGACGGGACGACGTAGTTGGTGGCACGAGTGTTGACGACGGCGTCGGAGGGAATGCCGCTCGCGCCACGGCACTCGACGTGGTGCAATAGTGTTGCCTCGGCATGCCTATATCCGGGTATGGGCGGCGGAATAGGAGAAGTGACCGGCGTTCTTCTCTCCATGCCGCGCACCGTAGCCATGGGGTTAGGCGGAGCAAGCATACTTCCCACTATTACATATACCGCAGCCATGTGCGTGTCTTGGATAGGTAATGTTTGTGGGCGGACTCGAGCGGCCGCTCGCTCGAGCGTTCTCCGTCCCGCTCGAGCGGTCGCTCGCTCGAGCGGTTTACGCCATCGTCTCGAGCAGCCGTACGCTCGAGCGGTTTCCGTATTTCTCGAGCGGGTGAGCGGCCGTTGCTTGAGCCAGCGGGTCTCGAGGCCTTGCGGGCCGGTAGTGGGCCGCCCGGTGTGAGGAGGATTGGGGTTTCTCCGGTTAATTCTCGGGAGATTTAAAGGTAAGACGGGTTGGGTCATTTTCCTCTAACGTACCTCGATTTAGGACCCCTAATCTAGGTACCCGACAAGAGCCCCCGAGCCTTTGTTTGATTGTGAAACTTCAAACAAGGGATCATGAAGTGGAGTTAAAGTACCTAGAGTTGGGATTACTGTCGGTATTTTGAGGAGTCATTTCGTCCTTTCTCCGTGGGGGCGCGCGAGCGCCCCCGCGGGGTAGTTTCGAGGCCCCGCAGGAGTGAGGCATTCCTCCGGGGGCTTTGAAATGAACGATTTTGGGCAAGGGTATTATTAATTGGAGTTGTGGTATCTCGAGGCGTAAGATTTCGTTCTACCGTTCGAGCCCCCGAGTTTTTCCCGCTCCTCCCGTGTCGAGGAGTTTTTTTTTTGTATGACTCGAGCCCCGTGCCCCGCATAGGTGGGCCGGAGTCGTGATCCGGCCGCCGGATCTCTTGGATCAAATCCAAGTGACGAGGGGTCCGACACTACTCGCGGCCGAGCGAGCGCCACACCCCTCTCGTGAGCCGATGGCGGGTAGTCCAAGTGAGAGCTCGTCTCCTCTCGAGGGGAGACGGCCGTGGCCCGGGGCGCCCTCATTGAAGCCGGGCCTTAGTTTCCTAGAGGACCGGTCCCGTTCGAGGGGGCCGGCGGCTCGAGTGCCTCCCGTCGGCGGGATCTCTTAGATACATAGTGCCCGGCCTTGGACACGCCATCCGGGTTCGAGGGTTCGTTCTCGAGCGGAACTTTTCGAGGGTTCCTTCCCATTGGCGCCCCTAACTCGGGTGCTCGAGGGCGGCCGTTCGAACCCGTCCGTGGGTCGCCCTCCGCTCCTCGAGACTTACTTGTGGAACCGAAGTCCCCGGGTTTCTTACCGTGTAAGGGACCGTCCGTCGAGACGTCCCGTCATTGCGCTCATTTGATGCGCGTTTGTCCGCTGTGCAAGCGGCGCGCCTTTTTAGGTGGAAACCGGCGTATCGTGGTGATCGTGGCGACGGTTCCGCTCCACCTCGCGTCGTGTGCGCCTAAAAAGTAGGTGACGGTTTGTCGTGGCATTTAATGCGGTTACCGTTTTTCGCCGAGTCCCGCCGGGTGCGCGCGGCCGTTGGATGGCGAAATCGGGCCGTTGAACGTGGTTCACGCGGATCATCTTGGGCTCTATAAATATGGAGGAGCAGGCTCCCGGTTCTTCTTCCCCGCAATCTTGCCTTCCTCGCCGCCTACGCGGCAGCTTGTGCTCGTCGAGATCCACCCGCCGCCGTCTTCCGCATCGCCGTTGCCGCCACCGCCCGTGACGGCCATGCCATTCTAGCCCGTGACCGCTTCTATTCTCTCGCGCCACCGCTCCCGCCGCCACCGCGCTTGCGTTGCAGGCCGCCGTTGTTCTCCCCCCGTTCCACTCCCGTCACCGTCATGGGGAGGTCATCCAAGAAGACGGGCGAGCTCCGCCGTGGCGCGGCGGTAAAGGCAAGGGCAAGGGCAAGGGCAAGGGCGCCGCCAAGCCTTCTGTGCCGGTGGTGATGGCGGACGCGCTCCCGTGGCCTCGGTCTACGGTGACCGAGGGAATGCTGCTCAATCTGGTGAACGGCGGATTACTTCCGCCTAATCCGGCGGAGGGGTTACAGAGTGGAGGGTGCCGGACGACGGCGACCTCGAGCCCAATCCCCGCAGGGGCTACATTTCGAGCTTCATCAGTTCCACCGGCGGGGACTTGGTGCGCGGCCGAGCCGCTTCATGCGGGCGCTCCCCCACCATTTCGGGTCGAGCCCAAGATTTCAACCCCAATTCCATCTCGCTCGCGGCTACCTATGCCGCCGTGTGCGAGGGATATTTGGGGATGGCGCCGCAGCTGGGACCTGTTCACCCACGTCTTCAAGGCGACGCTTTTCACCAAGGCGGTGAAGAGCAAGAAGGCCGCCGACGACGACGGTGGTGATGATGACGAGGAGGAGGAGGAGAACGAGGAGGACAATGAGGAAGAGGAGGAGGAGAAGGAGAAGGAGGAGGAGGTGCAGCCGAAGATCCGCGCTATGTTCGAGCGGGTTCCGCTCGCTCGGGCCGAAGAGGAAGGAATGCCGGTTGTCCGGCACGTGGTCGTCGAACAACGCCAACCGGGATCGAGAATGGTTCTACCTCCGCAACGAGGGGGCCTCTTCCCGGAATATACCGGTGCAGTGCTAACCGAGCCCGGCTTCAACTGGGCGCATGGCCAGCCGGCGGCGCGCCAGCCCCGTATGAACTCTTTGCTCGACGCCATCTCGAGCTCGCGCAACCGGAGGTCCGGCAACTTCTTCCTCAACATCGCGCATGTGGTGGCCGAGTTCCACAGCCGCCGGTGCTTCCGCTCGCCGAGCGTCCGCCGCGGCTCGACTCGATGACGGAGAACGCCGACCCGCGGCGCTTGCAGCCGCAGATGTCCGACGAGCCTCTCCCGGCCGCTACGATCGTGGCTCGGGTGCGTGACGCAATCGACGGGGAGGAACTTTGGCGAGAACCAAGTCGGCCTCTTCCGCATGCGCCCGGAGTACAACCCGCTCGGCTACGTAAGTTTTCTCGAGATCCTCTTTTCGTCGTTTCTTTTACTTGAGCAATTCTTATCGAGGCCTGCTCTTTTGTCCGAACATCAACGACCACGCGGAGTCGAGGCCTCCGGTGAAGGAGGACGCGCCCGACCGCGAGGTAAGACGCTTGAGGGGTGAGCGAGCACATACCGCCGTGGTCTCGAGGAGGGAGGAGAAGGCGCAGAAAGCCCTTGCGCTAGAGGAGAAGGAGAAGCGCAAGGCTAGGCGCCGCCGGGAACGTGAAATACGCCTGGCGGCGGACCCGACCGACTGGACCCCCGCCTCGAGTCGTCCGATGAGGACGAGGAGGAAGATGACGATGACGATGATGACGAGGCGACCGTCAGTGATGACGCCGTCGTCGCTCGAGCCCTGACGCTTGCTCGCTCTCGCGTGCAGGAGCCAACGTTGGCGCCAGGCCTTCTGCGCGACGACTCGTCGCTCGTTCGAGCGGGTCAGCAGGAGGGGTCGTCGAGCCGCGGTGCTCGAGCGCCGTCGTCGGCCCAAGCAGGGCAACGGGGTGGGGCGTCCCAATACTCCAGCCGCCGCACTCGCTCGTCGTCGCCGGCTCAAGCGGGGCGGCGGGAGGAGTCGCCCCGTCCTTCTAGCCATGGCGGGCGGGCGCCGTCTCCGGCGCGGCAGGCGCCGTCTCCGACGCGGTGGGAATCTTCCTCCCGCCACCGTTCCTCTTCAACGGGCGCGCACACCCGGCAGCAGGAGGCTGCAAATGTGCGCACTTCATCTTCTCGTCCGGCCCGGCGAGCGCGCCGGGCTCCTCTAGCGACCGCCGGCGGAGCGGATCCCGACTCGCGGGTCCCAGGATCCAGTGAGGGACGCCGTGCCCGAGCCGCCCAAGGAGTCGGCTAAAACGGGAGCGGCCGCGTGGTCTCGAAGCCCTCGAGCGGCACAAGGCCGGGCTCGAGGCCCCCAAGTCCTCGAGTGACTCGAGGGGGCAACCGAGGCTCGGAAGCCCCCGAGCGCTCCGAGCAAGCCAAGCGGCTTGAGCAGCGCTACTCCGACCGCAGGTAAGTCTCCCGGTCGACCTACTCCCTAATGCATTGTTTTGTTTGTGTGCGAGTATTTTGTCACAATGATTTTTTGTTTTTCTCTTTCTTCCAGACTAAGCGTTCCTCGCAGTCCTTGCCATCCCTCCCTTCCATGGTGCCTACTAAGAGGCCGAGGACCACGGAGGGTCGAGCGGCACCCCGTCGATGCCGTGGAGTGACTCTCCCTCCCTCTACTCCCATTTGGTTAGAGCGGGCCAAGGATGCGCTCAAGCGCGGCAGCCCGATGGCGCCCGCATCCCGTGTAGGTGCCGGGGTCGTGGCCAAGGCAGCGGAGGAGAAGGACGCCCCACCACCACGGCCTTGACCGCCGTCCCGCCGAGACCCCGCATCGTCGGCGCGCGCGGGTGACGCGGCGGCGGGCGAGCAAAGGGCAATGGTGTCGAGCCGGCGACGGGGCCGGATCGGAGCAGCAGCCCATCGTGCTCGAGGAGAGTCCGGCTCGGCGCCCGCCTTCCCGGCGGGCCGGCCGCGCCGCCTCGAGGAGGAGCGCAGGGAGAAGGAGGGGGAGGAGACGCCCGCAGCCGCCGACCGGCCCGTGGGAGATGTGGAGATGCAGGAGGCGGGACCGGTGCCTGAGCTTCAGCCGAGCCGGGCCTCAACCCCTCCTCGGGACATGGAGGTCGAGTCCTCAGCTGGGCAACGGGTTGAGGAGGGTGAGGCCCAGGCTGCCGCTCGAGAGGATGCGCTCGAGGAGCACCCTGCTGCCACACCGGAGGATGAGAAGGCGGAGGAGCCGGTGGCGCAGCAGGTAGGACCGGTGGTGCAGCCTGCCACCGCTGGCATCGAGGAGATCCAGCCGCAAGTGGAGCAGCGGGCTGAGCAAGAGGAGCAGCAGCTGGAGGTGGGGCAGCAGGCGGAGCCGCCCGCCGCTGTAGGCGGCGATGAGCACCGTGGCGGCGATCAAAGGGAGGAGCGACACGAGGAGCACCGCCCGGCGCCACATCGCGCGCGCCGCTACGCCCGCGGTTGGGGGAGGTCGTGGTGCCTCACCTTGTGCCCGACTCGACGACGGCGAGGTGGAGTTCACCGTTATGTCCGAGGCCGACCACCGGGAGGAGGCCCGAGGAGGCAGACGGCGGCGCCATCGTTGACGGCCATATGCGGTCGGTTGGTCTCGGACCCGTTGAGCCCTCCGATGCCTCTATTGAAGAACGGAGGAGGCTTGAGGCGCGGCGCGCCTGTGAGGCGTCCTCTTCCCTGTGGCCTCGCCGCAACGTCCGACCGCCCGGGCCGAGCGGGTGGTGACGGCGGGCGTCGATTTGGAGGCATGAGGAGACTCCACTCCTCCGTCGACAAGGAGATGCGGGAGGAATTCCTTTGTGGGAAAGGCCGCCGCCGGTGCTCCCCGACCCTCTCGACCACGAGGCCCCCGCGATCGTGATGAACGATCGAGGGAGCTCGAGGCGCATATGGAGGCCGAGGAGCGCCGCGCGGGCTTGAACACGCCCGAAGGCCGCCCGTCGCTCGTCTCCGAGGACCCGCCCCGGCTTTCTTCTCGTAAGTACCTTCGAGCACGACTCCCTTTTATTTGTGTTTGACTTATCGCTACTTGTATTTGACTTTTCCTCTCTCGTGGCTTAGACGGCGCAAAGCCGTTCATACGCCAAGTCGGTTCACATCCGCGCTCCGTGAGAGTGAGGACGAAATCCGGCGGTATGTGCGCTTGGGGCGGGATGCTGAGGCAGAGCTGCACCGGTCTGCCCGGCTTCTTCGAGAGGCCAACGCCGCCCGGACGCCGCCAAGGAGGATGCCAAGAAAGCCCACGACGAACTCGCTCGAGTGGCGCAGAGGCCGGGGCAGCGCCAGAGGCAGGAGAAGCTCGTCAAAGCCGCGCAGAGGCCGAGACCGCCGCGTAATTATGCGCAGCCGCATGCGGCCTTCGAGCGCTCAAGCAGACGCGGCTACCGCGCCGCCGGGCTACAAGGCCAAGCAGCGCCGGGACATGGAGCAGCTCCGAAGGAGAAGGCCGGCGCCGAGGCCTACGTGAAGGAGCTCCAGTGCCTCGGTCACCCGAGTGGCCGCCGAAAAGAGGCCCTTGCTAGCGCGCTTGAAGCGGAGAAAGAGCGGGCGAGCGGTCTCCAAACGGAAGCGGTAAATCTCCGCCTAGAGATGACGACGAAGGACCTTGCCATCCAGTGGTGCCGGGCAGGCTTATGAGGAGCCGCGCGTGGAGAAACACGACGTCGAGCGCGTCCTCCTCCGAGAAAAGAGGGTGAACTTACGCGGGCGCTCGATCGTGAGCAAAGGCTCTCGACCCGCCGCACCGGTGAGTGCTCGAGTCTTTTAGTCCTTTTTCGTGCGTGACTTATACGGGTTGCTCGAGTACCCGATTAAGTACTTGATTCTTGTCATCTTTTTCAGTTTGGAGGCGGACTCGGCGGGTGCGCATGAGGACGCAAGGCTGACCCTGTGTGTTGCTTGATGGCGCGGTTTCGTCCAAGGCCCGCATCACCGGCGCCATCGACACCCTCGCCGCCAACCGGGCTTCGCGCCCGTGGTGGACGTCGAGGGGCCGACGCCGGCCGTGGGTACGCCAACCGAGTCGTCGAGTTCGGCGCTTCTCTCGCGGGGCCGTGTCCGAGATGCCCTCGTCTTCGCCGTGCGCCGGACGATGGCTATCTTCTACTCGGGGTTCGGGTCTCGAGGAGGAGGCCCGGACCGGGATGGAGGCCGTGGCGAGCGGCTTTGCCTACGTCGAGGGCGAGCAAGAAGGAGGGGTCAACCCCCGGATCGAGCAGCTCAAGGCCGAGGCCGAAGAACCGGCGCCCGTCTTGGAGGCGATCTCGCATGAAGTCCTCCCGCCAGCGTAGAGTAGATTCCAACCGGCCTCGCGAGCCGTAATCCGGGCAACAAGGCCCTTGTAAGAAAACAAGTATTTTTGGTTATGGGAGTGGCCCAAGTGGCCTTGAACCGTCATACTCGATGTTTATAATCGTTAATCGTTATGCTCTAGTTTTCTCCTTGCGCTTGATGTCATTTTCCACTTCCCGCCTTTACTTTGTTTTAGCTAAGCGTTGGCGCCGTGCTCGGACCATTTCGAGAGGGGATGAGTTAAGGTGCCGTAGCTCGGAAGCGTGGGAAGCCTTGTGCTCGATCGCCCGGCTCGACGAGCTCGAGGTAACGCAAATACTTAGCTTTCGAAAAGTTTCGAGGCGAGGAGGGGAAAGATTACGTCGAGCACCGTTTTTGAAAAAACTAGGGCGTTTTTCGAGGACTTCGTGGGGGTTCCCCCCGGTCTAGCTCCTCGAGGGGGCTTGACTTTGTGGAAACAAAGTCGAGCCCACCTTGCGTATGAACAAAAAGTAAGAAATTGACTTATTTACTCATACGAGCGCTAAAATTTTAAGCGAAAATATGTACAAGGCATCGAGGCCTAGGAGAAAAAGCGACGTAGCTGTTCGATGTTCCACGCGTTGGTGAGGGTCGAGCCTTTTCCGTCGGCTAACTTGTACGTCCCCGGTTTCAACACTTTGACCACGATGAACGGACCTTCCCGTGGAGGAGTCGCCTTGTGGCGCCCTTGTTATCTTGGCGTCGACGGAGCACGAGATCGCCGACGTTGAAATCCTCTTGCGCACATTCTTTTCGTGATATTGCCGTAGCTTCGTTGGTAGCGCGCAGAGTGTAGGAGCGCCGTGTCTCGAGCTTCTTCGCCTTGGTCGATGGCGTTTGCCGGTCTTTCCAGATTTGTCCGCTCGTTGTAGGCCCCGAGTCGAGGGGACCCGTATTCGAGGTCGTGGGGAGGACGGCCTCGACCCATAGACCAAGAAGAACGGGGTGAACCCGGTGGCTCGACTCTCGCCGTCCGCAAACTCCACAGATGATGGGAGTTCGGGCCACCCACTTGTTGCCGTGTTTGTTCAAGCGTTGGAAAATCCTTGGCTTTAGACCTTGCAAGATCATGCCATTTGCGCGCTCGACTTGGCCGTTAGCTCGAGGGTAGGCGATCGCCGACCGTTCACACGGATGTGGTTCCGATCGCGAAGTCCAAGAACTTTTGCCCGTGAACCGGGTGCCATTGTCGGTAATGATGATGTTAGGGACTCCGAAGCGATGGATGATGTCGGTGAAGAACTCGACCGCTCGCTCCGAGCGGATGTTAGTGATGGGCTTGGCCTCGATCCACTTGGTAAACTTATCGATGGCCACGAGCAAGTGGGTGTGGCCTCCCGTCGTCTTTTTGAGGGGTCCGACCGATCGAGCCCCCGCACCGCAAATGGCCATGTGAGGGGATCATCCGGAGCGCGTGTGCCGGAAGATGCGTTTGCTTGGCGTAGAATTGGCATCCTTCACACGCTCGAACAAGCTTGATGGCGTCAACGGTTAAAGGTGGGCCAGAAAAGCCTCGCCGGAAAGCGTTCCCGACAAGGGCTCTTGGCGCGGCGTGGTGACCACAAGCTCCCGAGTGCATGTCTCTCGAGTAGCTTCCCGCCTTCCTCGATCGAGATGCACCGTTGGAGTACGCCGCTTGGGCTCCGGCGATAGAGCTCTCTCGTCGTCTCCGTAAAGGACGTAAGTTTTGGCTCGACGAGCTAGTCGTCTCGCCCGTTCGATCCTTCCGCAGCTCCCCTCGAATGAGATACTCGAGGAATGGTGCACGCGCCGGTTGGCGGGCTCGTAGCCCGGTCGATCTCCATGACCGTGGCCCCGTCGAAGGGGGCTCAACAAGCCTGGTCCCGCCCCTCCCCCCGAGTCCCACTTTACGGATGGCTCATGGAGGTCTTTCGAGAAGACGTCTCGGTGGTAGCGGCGCTCGAGATGAAGCGATTTTGGCCAGCTCGCCTCGCAGCCTCATTGAAGCGCCTTGGGATGTGGTTGAGCTCGAGACCATGGAAACCGGCTTCCAACTTGCGCACCTCACCGCAAAGATGCGTCCATTTTTTCGTCATGGCAGCTCGAGGCTTTCATTACTTGGTCGATGACAAGCCGCGAGTCGCCCGAGCATCGAGGCGTCGGACCCCAAGCTCGATGGCAATGCGCAACCCATTAACGAGCGCCTCATACTCGCCATGTTGTTCGAGGCGGCAAAGTGGATGCGTACTACGTAACGCATGTGTACTCCGAGAGGTGAGATGAAGAGCAAGCCCGCGCCGCCCCCGTCTTCATAAGTGACCCGTCGAAGTACATGGTCCATAGCTCGGCCTCGGATCCGGACCGAGGGAGTTGGACGTCGGTCCACTCGCCGACAAAGTCAGCCGGCACTCGAGATTTGATAGCCTTTCGTGGGGCGTACGTGATGGTCTCGCCCATGAGCTCGACCGACCACTTGGCGATTCGACCCACGACTTCCCGGTTCGGATAATTTCCCCAAGTGGGAATGATGTTACCACCGTCACCGGGTGGCTAAGAAAGTAGTGCCGGAGTTTTCGACGGGTGAGTACGATTGCGTAGAGCAGCTTTTGGATATGGGGGTATCGAACCTTGGCGTCCGAGAGCACCTCACCGATGAAATACACCGGCCGCCGGACGGGGAGCGCGTGCCCTCTTCCCGCCTCTCGACCACTATGATCGTGCCGACCACCCGAGTGGTTGCGGCAACATAGAGGAGGAGGGATTCGGCGGGTAGACCGTCTCGAGCCGGCCGAGGCGGCACGAGCACAGGAGGAGATGTGAGCATGCTCTTCAATTTCGAGAGGGCCTCCTCTGCCTCAGGCGTCCACGTGAAGTGCTCGGATTTTCTGAGGAGCCGGTACAGAGGCAAAGCTTTTTCTCCCAGACGCGCAATGAACCGACTGAGTGCAGCTAAGCATCCAAAGGATCTTTGTACCCCTTTTAGGTCTCGAATCGGCCCCATTCTCATGATGGCCGCGACCTTCTCGGGATTGGCCTCGATGCCGCGCTGGGAGACGATATACCCTAACAACATGCCTCGAGGCACGCCGAAGACACACTTCTCGGGATTCAACTTGATGTTCTTAGCCCGGAGGCATCCAAACGTCAACTTGAGGTCCTCGACAAGGTTTTCTACTTTTCGAGTCTTGACAACGATGTCATCGACGTAGGCCTCGACGGTCTCTCCTATGTGTTTTTCGAAGACATGGAGCATGCAGCGTTGGTATGTTGCCCCGGCGTTTCGAAGGCCGAAAGGCATTGTGACATAACAATACATGCCCATGGGGGTGATGAATGAAGTCGCGAGCTGGTCGGACTCCTTCATTTTGATTTGGTGGTAGCCAGAGTAGGCGTCGAGGAAAGAAAGTACTTCACAACCCGCAGTGGAATCAACGATTTGATCTATTCGAGGTAAAGGAAATGGGACTTTGGGACATGCTTTATTTAAACTAGTGTAATCTACACACATCCTCATTTTCCCATTCTTTTTCTCTACTAATACGGGATTAGCTAACCACTCGGGATGATGTACCTCCTTGATGAATCCGGCCTTCTCGAGCTTCTCGACCTCTTCGCGGATGATCCTACGCTTCTCCTCGTCGAAGCGGCGCAGCGTTGCTTGACAGTCTTGAACCGGACGGATCTCCAAGGCGTGCTCGGCGACATCCCTCGGTATGCCGGGCATGTCCGAGGGACTCCACGCAAACATGTCGGGCCGTTTGCGCGGAGAAAGTCGACGAGCACCGCTTCCTATTTGCCGTCAAGGGAGGCGCCGATGACCGCCGTCTTTTCCCCGAGGAGCTTGGATCGAGCGGAATCTTCTTGGTGTCGTCGGCGGGGTCAAAGTTGCCACTGTCGCTTGGGTGTTGGAGGAGAGGCTCCGCCCGCCATGTGATCGAGCATCATGGCTAGGTCTTCGATGTTCCCGGCACGTTCATCGCTGATTCCCCGTTCTCGACGCACTCCACATCGCAGTGGTAGGCGTGTTCGTACGTGGAACCGAAGCTGATGACTCCTTTCGGTCCCGGCATCTTGAGCTTGAGGTAGGCATAGCCGGGGATCGCCATGAACCTTGTGTAGCACGGCCCGCCTGTGATAGCGTGGTACGTCCCCTCGAAACCGGGTACGTCGAAAGTTAAGACCTCTCGACGAAAGTTCGAGCGTGTCCCAAAGACGACGGGGAGGTCGATGCGGCCGATCGTGAGCGCTTTCTTGCCGTGGACCACCCCGTGGAAGCCCCGGCGCTCGGGCCGGAGATCAGCTCTAGTGAGGCCGAGCAACGTGAGGGTCTCCATGTAGATGATGTTGAGGCCGCTACCTCCATCCATGAGTACCTTGGTGAAGCGGGCGTTGAGGATGATCGGCGCGACGACGAGAGGGTACGAGCCGGGATTGGTGACATGGTCCGGATGATCATCACGGCCGAACGTGATGGGAGCATCCGACCCGCCGAGGAATTGAGGCGTGGCGGGTTTTATGGCGAAAACCTCCCCGCGCTCGGCCTTCCGCTCTCGGCGTGTCATCTGGGTGGTCGGGCCGCCGTAGATCATGTAGCACTCGGTGATGGGCGGATACCCACCGTCGTCGTCGTCGTTGGCTCGATCCTCGTCACCCTTATCCTTCTTGCCATCGTCCTTGTCAATGCCAAGCTTCTTGAAGTAACCTCGAAGCATACGGCGTCTTCGAGGTTATGCTTGACCGGCTCCTTGTGGTAGGGGCACGGCCGCTTCAAAGATCTTGTCGAAAACGCCCCCATCCGGGGGGGTCTAGGCTTTTTGCGCTCGGGCCGCGGCAACCTCGTCTTCCACGACCGCGCGCTTGCCTTGCCGATTGCCTTTCTTCTTCTTCCCGCTCTTCTTCGGTCCTTGCTCGAGCCCTCACCGCCCCCCGGGGACGGCGCGGGCTTGTTCCCGCCCCCACCAAAGAAGGCCCCCACGGCTCGCCGCCGCAGCGTAGTCGGCGACGACGTCCATGAGCTCGTTCACCGTCTTTGGGCGGTTGCGCCCGAGCTCTCGCACGAGCTCTTTGCACGTGGTGCCTGAGACAAACGCCAAGATGACGTCGTGGTCTGGGATGTGCGGCAGCTCGGTGCGCAGTTTGGAGAAACGTCGAGCAAAATCCCGGAGAGATTCCGTGGCATTTTGTTTGCAGTTACGGAGATCCCACGAGTTGCCGGGTCGGACGTACGTGCCTTTGAAGTTCCCTTCGAAAATCCGGGACTAGGTCGGCCCAATCGTGGATCCGATGGGGAGCTCCTCGAGCCACCGTCGAGCGGTGTCGAGAGAAACAAAGTGGGAGCCGGCGTATGATTGCCTTATCCTCTCGAGCCCCTCCCACCGGGCAAAGCCGCCCGGAGTCGGCCGCCCGAGTTCCGGCTTGGTCTCCCGTTGTACTTGACCACGCCGTGGGGGTCAAAACGGGTTTGGCAACGGTGTGTTGCGGATAGCTCGACCGAAGACTCGAGGGCCCGGTGGCTCGAGAGTCCGCCGATCTTCGTCGCCGTCGTAGCGTCCCCTCGATGGGCCTTGTAGCCACGGTCCTCGGCACCCGCAGCCTTGCGTCGTCGGTTGTCGTTGATGTCATGACGCGCATCTTGAAGCGCGCGGTTGTCGAGGATGCGTTCTCGAGCAGGTGCTCTACCACCTCGGGGGTGCCTCCCGGTGGACGGAACCCTCCCGCTCGTGTCGTGGTTGTTCCGGGGGCTACCTCACGCCGTCTCGAGGCCGAGCTCTCGGCCCGCCGGACGGCCGCGACTTGGAGGAGCCCTTGGATCTCATCTCGTATCCGTAATGCATGCGGATTCGAGGGCGCCGGCATGTCCCGCAGCAGCATAGCTGCCGCAAGTACATTCTGGCTTGCTCGAGGGAAATGGGCTGGCTCGGGTGGCGCTTCTGGTCGCCCGTCGTTGACGATGCGGTTGAAGACGTCTCGCGCCTTTCCTCGAGCGCCAAGAGCTCGAGGAGGGGGCGGATGGTTCTGCTCAAGCGCGCGCTTGAGCAGTTCCAGATTTGCGCGTTCCTCATTCATCTTGGCCTCGATTTCCCTGAGCTGAGCCCATTGTGCCGCTTGAGCGTCGTCTTCAGGCCGCCGGTTATCTTGGGCTTGTGGTGGCGGTCCGCGTGGCTCAATCACCGCAGGGCTGCGGCCGCCGACGTCCCGACCGCCGGGGTCACGCCCGCCCGGTTGGCTGTAGGGACGGCCACGGCGGCGCCATCTCTCGGGTCTCCTCATCCGACGGAACGTTGTCGTTGAGATGAAAACACTCGCGAGCCGGGTCATAGCACCCCGAGTCCGAGTCATCGGAGTCCGGGTTAGCGCCGGACGGCGTCCGTGGCCTCCCCGTGCTCTCCTCCTCGATCCCCGCGGCGCATATCCCCGACCGCGGTGTGGCGTTGTGAGCCGGTGTGCTCGTCAAACCCGCGGTCTACCGACGCCGGCCATACGATCTCTAGGTCCATGGTGACACGCAGGAGGGGGCCGGGGCTCTCCTCCCGCGGTCCCATGACCGACCGGATCTCGTTGGCATACGTGGTGGCGGCGTTAGTAAACCCAAACGGAGCCCGCGATGAGCTCGGTAGATCCCGTGCGGCAGCAAAGTTGGGCGACGTCGGCCGTGCGCGCGCTCGAGGCGCTACGCCGGGCTCTCTTGACGAGCGCATGGCAAACGTGAAGCTAGGGTCCACGTCAAGGACTCCTCGTCCATGTGGCACCTCCCGCCGCACACTTGGCACCTCGGCCGGGTGCGTTGTGGCATCCGGGCCGGGAGGGCACACGAGCGGGGTGCTCAAGGCCGTGCTTGCCGGCCGTGATGGCGATGCCGGTGGCGTCGGCGACGTGGTGGCGAGCCATGGTGGCGCGGTCGGCACGCGGCCCCACCCGGCGTGCGGGGTGACGAGCGTCCCCCTCCCCGGTTCACCGATCGAGAGTAGAGTCATGTCGTGGCCCGGGCCGAGCGACACGAACTCTAGACTTCCAAACCAGATCACCGTGGCGAACGGAAACGAAGGAGTGGGTGATGCCATCCGGAAAATGGCGGGAATCGGGTGAAAACACGCGAGCCCCTACCCGGGCGCGCCAACCGTCGGTGTTTCGTACCCGGGGGTATTACACCAACGAGTAAATTTCTATGCGTGCTCCCTAATCCGGATGGTGATGCAAGATGGACACAATCGTTTATCCCGGTTCGTGCAAAGAGTGCCCTACGTCCAGCAGAGGGGAGAGTTTTGTATTATCTTGCACCGGGGTGCTTGTACAGGGGTGAATACAAGTGAGTCCCGAGACTTAGCGTGCTTGGAAATGTGTTGTGAATGAAGGCGTCCGAAAAAACCTCCTCTAGACTAGGCCCCGGCATCCCTTTTATAGGCCAAGGGGAGGCTCGGGAATACAAAGTAGATAGGGCTGTCGTGGCGTGACGTCGAGCTACATGCACCGTGTCGAGTCGCCGAAACCGTAGACGCTCTCTCCGGTCCGGTTCGAGCCCGTAGCGGCATGGCCGACGATGGCCTCGCCGGTCCTTCTCGATCGTGGCCGACGTAGTCGAGGTATGGCGCCGTCGTAGTCGAGCACGTGCGCCCGGAACCCCGCAGATGGTCGTCGAGGTGGGAAAGACAACACCGTGCGTCCCTTGTTCGGGTTGCGCCCGTCACCATTCCTCGAGTGGTTGGTAGCCGCCTCGAGGGGGCGTGATCCGAGCGACGGGACGGGACGACGTAGTTGGTGGCACACAGTGTTGACGACGGCGTCGGGAGGGAATGCCGCTCGCGCCACGCACTCGACGTGGTGCAATAGTGTTGCCTCGGCATGCCTATATCCCGGGTATGGGCAGCGGAATAGGAGAAGTGACCGGCGTTCTTCTCTCCATGCCGCGCACTGTAGCCATGGGGTTAGGTGGAGCAAGCATACTTCCCACTATTACATATACTGCAGCCATGTGCGTGTCTTGGAGAGGTAATGTTTGTGGGCGGACTCGAGCGGCTGCTCGCTCGAGCGTTCTCCGTCCCGCTCGAGCGGTCGCTCGCTCGAGCGGTTTACGCCATCGTCTCGAGCAGTCGTACGCTCGAGCGGTTTCCGTATTTCTCGAGCGGGCGAGCGGCCGTTGCTTGAGCCAGCAGGTCTCTGAGGCCTTGCGGGCCCGGTAGTGGGCCGGCCCGGTGTGAGGAGGATTGGGGTTTCTCTGGTTAATTCTCGGGAGATTTAAAGGTAAGACGGGTTGGGTCATTTTCCTCTAACGTACCTGATTTAGGACCCCCTAATCTAGGTACCCGACACAAGCATCACACGGGACTGGTCCATAGCCGACAAGTCAGCATATGTATCGATCGATCAACCATACACTCTGCAGAGGTTTCACTATTCCACAAGATAGCCATCATAGGTGTGCGTGCACCTAGGCAGATATCGATCGCCATAAGCCTAGAGCGAATACCATCCTGCCTCTTGACCCTGGCCGCCGAGACTGTGAGACATAGTACTAGGCCAAGGGGGTCACTATGTTGGTTAAGGAGGGTGTGAGCACTCTTGGCCCGTACCTCCCGACACATCCGCTTACACCCGGCAGTAATGGCATTCGTTCTACCAGATGGTTAGACCGTCTCCCCCCCATTAGAGAGCGAGTGGAAAGCAAGCATCCAATGATCCGGTCACTAGCCCACAAGTCCTTAGGTATTGGCCAGACAATGATGTCTCCCCTGTATGGGCTAATCTTTACCATGCTGCCACGGCACCCCATTCCCACGGCTCCACCCCCCAGATGTTCGCACGATGGGACACCTCAATCCAAACCAGTTACCCACCATAGTTAATCAATAAGCGAAGATACCCAGGCCATATCCCCTCCGCAAGACTCGCTCGAAGCTCGTCGTAATCCCTGTCCGGCCGACTCAACCCTCACCACGCACCCAAGACTCACACAGCACACCGCTCATCACCAAGTCCGGCATCCCAAGCCAAACCATTCCCAAGGGTTCACCACCCGCACCTCATATACAATGCGAAGTGGAGTTATAATAAGTATGGTGATGATATATGCAAGCATGCAGAAGGGCGGTAATATATAAGTGCGAGCGCAAGGCTGGGTAACCTGGTAAAAGGCTTCGAACAAGGTAATTATAGTTCAGGCAATAGCATGCATCATATACTAGCAAAGGAATAAATATAAAGCACTAGCAGTTCTAAACATGCAATGTCTAATAGGATTCTCTAAAATAAAGGTGCTGCCATGACACCTGCGATGTCGAGGAAGTAGTGGTATGAATCCGGTAGTAGTGGTACAAGTCCGTTAGTAGTGGTACAAGTCCTCCTTCGTCAGACGTAGTTGATCAGCGGATCTCCACCTCATGTTCATAATTTCCTTCCTCAATTCATTCCTCTCCTGACCGACTCTGAAATCGAGACATAATAGTCGCGTTAGCGACTCCTATAGAAGTCACAAAGAAGCAAATCAAATATAGAAGAACCAAATGCACTCAAACATAGTCTTAAAATGTAGATCTCGATTTTAGATGAATTTACATATAAAGATCATAATTTTCGGAGCTCGTATGAATAAGTTATGAATTTTTAAAGTTTATACCATTTTATGAAACTAATAAATGGTGATTAATATAGGGTCGACACGTGTCAACACCAGAATAGGCCACGTGGCACGCTGACCTGGCACTGACACGTGGCAGCTGACTGGTGGGGCCAGGATGACATCACCCGTTGACCGGGTCAACCCTAATGGGCCGAGAATGGGCCACGATGGGCCGGGTCAGGGCTGACTGGACCAGATATGGGCTTCCTGGGCCAGGCTTGGCCCACCATGTGGCTTCTCCTCATTATGCCACATTGTCACTTTGGATCCGATCTGGGTTCTGTCCACAGTGTCATTGTCCCGCTAGCTCATGGTGGACCACAGGCTCACGGTCCATAGACCGCAGCACAGTCTACAGTGGACCAGGTCCATCCAGTCTCCTCCTCCTCTTGGCTCACGTGGTCACGGTCCATGGACATGGCGACAACTGGGCTCCCAATCCTTTAGAGTGGCGCACGGTGGACAGGACTCGGCGGGGTCCGCTGTCATACTCTTGGTGTGCAAGGACCAAGTCCATCTCTCTCTCCAACCCATCCTCATCTCTCCTCCTTGCTTCTGCTCTGTCTCGCGACGGTCATGGCCGGTGGTGGCGGCATGGTGGCCCGTGTGGGCGACATGGCAGTCCTCGAGCTCCATTTGTGAGCGCATCTGCTCCATGGTGTCAAGGCGATCTTGGCCTGGGCTTCACTATGGTCCATGGGGCTATCTATGCCACTAGCCACGACAGCAGCAATATGGCAGCACGGTGGCGATGGCTTTCACGGGCAGGGGTCAAGACTTCCCTCTTCGTACAATTGACGATGCAGAGGGTCGATTGGTATCGTAAGGTACTCGATCAACTCGGCGGCGATGACCAAGGAGCTCGGCGATGCATAGCACGCGGTGGAGGCGTGTGGCGGTGTCGACGGGCATGGCGGTGCACGGCTATATGTTGAGGTGGCCCACCAGGCCTCATCTCCTCCTTCCGGTGATGCTGCGGCGTGCAGCGGCCCACGGCGTGCTCGACGGCGCAATCCTCGGCGACCGAGGCGGCCGGAGTTGGCCGGTGCAAAGAGCGCCACGGCGGCGCTCCAGAGAGTCCCGCATGGACTCCATCTCCGGTGAAGAGGTGGGGATGGTCTTTCCCGCGGCCATCTTCTGCCGGCGGCGTGCACACGAGGTGCGCCCTGCCACGGTGGTCAAGAGGCTAGGGTCCAGGGTGTTCGGGGGTAGCTGGTTTTGCCAGTGAATGGCGACGCTTCGCGGCGGGCGTGGCCATGGCGGCGCTCATGGCGGGCGGTCCATCTAGCATATGGTGGCGCCGGTGTCCAGGGTCTTGGGCCGGTCTATGTGTGTGTGTGTGTGTGTTGGTGTCCAAGTGCCGGAAGCGGCACAGCCTACGTGCCAATGGCGGCGCCATGGCCTTGATAGCAGGGCCGAGGGTCAGAAAAGGGGAACGGCGGTGTACCCACACGGTAGAGGAAGGAGAGACGAGGCAAGCGCGCCGGTGGGTGCTTGGCGTGGCGTCGATGCTGCGCGGCGTCCAGGTAGCAGTGTTGCAGCTCCTCGCCTTCCTTCCGCTCCGGTGAGCTCCGCGGCGGGCTCCTTCTTCTTCTCCGGTGATGGCTCCTCTCCGCCACCTTCTTCTTCTTCCTCTCCCACTTCTTTCTCTCGGTTTGGGGTTGTGTGGTTGGTGGAATTGTCCACAAGAGCGGCGGCGGAAGCTGAGGAACCCTAGCACATCACAGCGGGTCTTTTATAGGCGAGCAGATCACCATGGCGGCCGGCGGACGGTGATCAAGGATGCGAGCATGATAAAGTGGTGTTGGGGGTCTCAGCTGTCGTTGTCGAGCTAGGAGTGGGTCCCAGGCGTCAGCGAGGCCGTCCAATTTCGCCTTCGCGGCCAAGAAAGAGGGTGAGCAAAGGCGCGACAGCGGCATGTGCGCAGAGCGGGAGTTGGCGCGCGATCAGTCCAGCTGGCGTGGGTGGCAGGCGTGGATGCACCGGAGCCAAGTGTTTCAGATCCGAGGCAAGGAGTTGGCGCAGCGGTGGCCAATTCCGCTCCCGGTCAAAAGCAGAGAAGGGAGAGGGGAAAAGTGATGACAAGTGGGGTCCAAAGCGGGGTCCATTCGTCGGTGGCTGAAAGAAAAGGATAGGGCGGTTTCGATTCTTGGCGTGTTGCGGGGAAGGCTGTGTCCGGCGGTTAGGCTAGGCCGGATTGGCTTGATGGGCCGTGGCCAGTTGGACGTGGAAACTAGCAGGTAGTACCGGGCCGCGTTTGCGAGGCTAACAGGCCAGCAAGTGGAGCTCGGGCTGGTCTAGTTGGGTCGTCTTGGTTCAAGAAAAAGAAAGAGAGAGGAAAGGAAGTAGCAGGCCGGGATGGGCCGTTTTGGCTGGGAATGGGAAAAGGTGGAGAGGGGTTGGCAGGCCGGGCTTGTGGTCACAGGCCGAAATAGCATTTGCTATTTTTTTCTCCTTTTCTATTCCTTTCCTTTTCTGTTTTTGATTTACTTTTACCATTTAATACATGTAGCATGTTAGCATCTTTTTCTATGGTGGTCGTATTGGTCATAGGCTAGTTGGGATCTTATTCCCATAACAATGTTATATGTTATATATTTATTTATTTACTATAAATAAATAGGTGTGTGTTGTTGATTTATTAACATCACAAAAATCCAAGAAATTCCAAATCAAGAACATTAATGATATGCAATTGTGACTATATGATTATGGAACCTAATTACCTATGAGATGCTTATGATGCAAGTGTGGTGCCCAGGTACAAACCATTATATGAGACATATGATGGTATACTTATAGGAGTAGTGTTTAGTCAAGATAGTTACCCGGCGTGGGTTTCTCTAGTCATGACCTAGGGTGATTCACTATATGACTCCTACCCTTGCTTGGGATATTGGAAGTTTGAGTCACATAGATGGTTCATGTCCTATCCTCATATACTAATTTATATAGGTCCAAAAGAGATGGGTGTTGTTTATCCCATCTAGGGCTTTGGGTCCAAGTCAACTAGGTAGCTTAGGCTCTATGTTCCAAATAAGCCAAACATTGGAGATGTTACACATTGTGTGATACTAGGGTTAGCATTAGGTGCACTAGTTGGGTAATTTGAGTACTCTGGTCATGGGTCGATGACCAGGTGGTTTACCCGAACTTAGTTGCTAATTATATCCTACACAACATTATAGCAACATGATGGTTCACTAGGTTATAAACCTAGGGTTAGGGTCGACTCCTCCAACTAGGCATATCATGTAGGTTGTCTCACTAGGGTGGTCTAGTGGGGTCTACTCATCAGAGTGGTTAGGTAGCTAGTCATGCTGAGGTAGGTAGTTAGGCAACTACTTCTTCAAGGTTAGAGGTATTCCCCTGGGTTGGTGAGGATTGATATACTACGGTAGTTATATGTGTGTAGGTGGCTTCTATTACCATAACACTAAGTATCAATATTCTTATGTGGAGAGGTGTTACCATAGTTGGCATGATATCACTAGTCTATGCCCAGCTAGGGTCAGGTAGTTAGTCACTTGGTGAGGATAGCCTCTAATGCTATGGCCTAGGGTTTAAGACTAATTGCCACATAAGTGGAGTCATGGGCATAGGTCTAAGTCACTATATCACAGGTTAATGTGGTAACCACTAGCTAGCTCTGGTTAGGCTATAGTTGGTCGTAGGGTTTATACTAGGGGTAAGTGTACACGTATACACATTACACCTTGGTGACATAGCTACTTAATCTAGCGTAGGGTCATTAGGGTTTAGGCTTATGACCTAGGGGCTATCACTAGAGCGTACTATAGCTATTGGCTGGTCATAGTAGGCTCTCTCTTGTAGGTACAGTAGGTTTACCTATGGTCCTAAGACACATGTGATGTTGTTTCATCACAATGTTTAACAACTAAATATAGATGCTTTGTATGCAACTAGTGGAGTATCTGATATGACAAGCAACAAACATAAGTTTATTTAGAAAAAAAAAATTGTAGTTCGGATTTTCAGGTTGTTATAGCCGGCCCGGCTAGCGGCCCGGCTAAGCCAGCCCAACGGCCAGCGCCACAGTGCCTCTCACGCCAGCCACTGACAGGCGGGGCTCGCCTGTCAGCCCCTTCCCTGCGCCGTTTTGGAAAGCGCCGTGCCGCTTTGGCAGGCCAGCACGCCACGCCGGCAATCGCGCCCGTCGTCCCCGCTGCCGCGTGCTATAAAGCACCGTCCACCGTGCCTCGCTCCCCCGTTCCGCTCCCCAGTCCCGCCGCCATGTCGTTTCATGAGCTTGTGAAACCCTAGCTCGCAAGCCCACCGCCACCACTGTCGACATCACCTCTACCACCGTCATCCGCGCAAGGTGAGCATTGCTCCACGCTTTGTGTGGCTGCGAGGGCCATGATGGCACCCTCCGCGGCCTCTCTCATCCTCTCTGTATGCCGGAGTGCCTCGCTGGAGTCACGCCGCCGCGGCCACCCGCGGGCGCCACGTCGCCCCTCCGCTCCCGCCGCGCTGTGGCGCAGCCGCCGTGCGCATCGGGTGCGCAAGTGCTGGGGTCAACGGAGAATTGGGCCGTGTGAGCCGGTGAGAATGGCGCCGCCGCCGCGGGTCAACGCGCGGTCCACGTGCGGTCCACCGTGGACCCGTGGACTAGGTCAGCAGCTACGGTTCATAGCCGGTCCACCAGCCTCGGCCAACCGCAGCCCGCCGCGTGGCGGTCAACGTCGCCAGTGTCCGGTCACCCCGGTGATTTTGCAGAAAAGCCCTTGGGCTTTTACCTTTTTATAGATCCGTCCTTTTCAGTTCAAAAGTATTTAGATTTAGGTCCTATTTTTAGCAGTTTAACCCTTGTTTTTGTTTAGGCCATAACTTTCACATTTTAACTCTGATTTCAGCAAATGAGTACTTTTCGGAATCGTCTCAGCGAGTAGAATAGATCTATAACATTGTTTGCTACTGATTCTTGATTGGTGTAATCTGCTAATTATAGTTCCTCTATTTACATGTATTGCTCCTGTGCTTGATGATTGTGACGTTTAGAGAACGCGCCGTGGGTGAAGGAGGAGCAGCAGGACCCGAAGGACTTCGAGCGGCCCGACAACACCAACCAAGGCAAGTGTAGACACCCTTGATCATATTGAACCCATGAAATGCTATCATGTAATGCTTGCATGTGTCTTAAAATGTTTATAAACCTAAGGACATACTAGCCACCTATATCCATATATCACCCTTGGGGGTTAGTAGCTAGGTTGTAGGTCTACTAGTGCTCTACTCACCTTGTCACTAATGATAATTACTTTTAAAACTTGTTTCCTTAATAGAAGCTGTTGCTTTAAGTTAGTTATGGCTTTGGCCATGGAGATGTTGGTTGATGCTGGGTGCATCGTTGGTTGGCGGAGCAAGGGAGATAAGGATGCTAGGGCCTTCCCGTAGCGACGGGGGCATCCATGTCATCTCTCCCTAAGGACCGGTTCATGGAGCGGCCAGCTGGGACTTCCGTGCATCTCCAGGCTAATGGGCACTGGTTTGACTAATTACCAGGACCTCCACTAGTAGGTTGTACCCTCCCATAGCGATGGCGTAAGGAAGCAGCTGCCGTAATGAATATTAAGTTGTCGGCATTCCGGTGTACCATTGCCATGGACATGTTAACGGATGTCGAGCACGCTAGCCAAAACTTACGGGGTGCCTCCTATTTAGTTGGAACATGTGAAAGGTCTTGTTGTGACACCCTGCCGGTCTATCTCGGTAACGGGCTAAGAGGTCGATGGGCCTTGGGCGAAGGGGGAATCATAAACTGGAGGTAAAGTGTACACCTCTGCGCAGAGTTTAATCAATTGATATATCGTCCGTGCTCATGATTACGAGCAGCCTAGATCCTTGCATGATTAGCAATTGGACTTCATGGATTGTAATGATGGTTAACGGGAGGTTGCTACCTCAGGCATTATCGGGATAGCGATCTGTGTTCTCGAGATGGCTATCTCATTTGTATAATAATGTTATATCTCTACAATGTTAATAAATTCTTAATTCTACTTGAACCTTAATTAAGGGTTGGGTTTCTCTACCAAGTTGATAGTAATAGGTTGTTAATTAAAATATACTGTTTTCTTAAAATGCTACCGTAGTTTACCTTTGCTTTACCTTTGCTCGGCCATGCATATCATTACTTTGCTTTGCTTGTACTTGTTGAGTTCGACATGGACTCACCCTTGCTAATTCACAAATAAAGGATGCTCAAGTGATGATGATTCGGATGGTGAGTTCCCGGAGAATCTCCCTAGTTATTAGGCTCGTGGTGCTGCCGTTGACCTTTCCTGTGGCAAAGTGGATCCGCTACAGCGTCGTTGTCGTGTCATCATCGTCTTAGTGTTTTCTTTTTGTCAAACACAATAGTATGTTTCCACTTAAGCCGAGTCGACTTTTATTGTATTAATGATATGATGTTTGTGCACATTGGAGGGAATTGTGCGTCCTCCCCCCCACACTTGTTTTTGTTCGTGTCTTTTCTTATTTGCGTGTAGCTCAAAGGATAAAAACAAGTGGAGACAAAGAAACACACATATATTTGCACACACAATCTTTATTGAATTATAAAAACTTGGATACAATAGGTGCACTTGAATTGTAAAAACTAATGAAAGAAAATGATAAGTGCTGAATTTTAAAAAATGCAAGCGTGCGCCTAATTATTTGCGAGGGTGCAGCGAGCAGCTACTTGGGGATGTTCAAGGCATGATCTACATGTGCCGCTTTAGTGACCCTAGTGATCTTGGTGATGTAGCTAAGGCGATAGCTCTGGAGCTTTCCCTCTAGATACGCCTGGTTGGTGTTGCTAGTCTCTAATTCGGCTTCTATCATAGCCACCAAGCCGTAGAGCACATACAACCTCCCGCTAAGGAAGTTCAGCGTGGGAGATTTAGGTCACGGAACCTCACTTTTGCTCTCAAAAACATTGGGTGCCTTCCTAGCGTTCTTCCTAGGAATCCTAATTGGTGTTCCCGATGTTATCCCAACGGATCGTGGGGTAGGGGTTTTGCCTAAATTGTGCACAAACCCCTTACCACATCCACCGTGGGGCATGTCCACCCCTACAAGGACATGAGAGAGGCTATCTTCAGTAGTATGATAAGATGAGGTGCTGTCCAAGAGCGTCTTCATGGGGTGCTTGCTTGGTCTGGTGATGTCGGAGGTGGTCTTCTTGACTTCTAGCGCTCCTGTGGTTGGCCTTCGTGCCACCGCCTTCCTCACCTTGCCACCGGTCAGTGGTGGCCTTGAACAGGCAGTGGACTTCAAGCTATTTTCATGGCTTGATCCTCCGCTTGGTGGTGGCATGATGGCAAGGAGTGCCATTGCCATCGTCTCCTCGCTTTTCCTCTCCAACTCTTCTTGGGTGAATGATGGTGCACCATCAAGATCATAAGGGGTGTGAGCAGAATTGTAGAGGGTCAAGATGTGGTTGGCCATTGGCTTCTTGGGAGCACAACCTTGCTGGTTGGAGAGGTGGGAAGAATGGAGAAAAAGTGTTGCTTTGGCTTGTGAGGAAGAAGAGAGGTGAGGGGTGCTATTTATAGGACAAGTGAGGCCCTCTGCTCTCGACTAAATCAGCAGCGACGATATCCACATTATGGGCAACATCAAGA
Source organism: Themeda triandra (assembly GCA_018135685.1). NCBI lineage: Eukaryota > Viridiplantae > Streptophyta > Magnoliopsida > Poales > Poaceae > Themeda > Themeda triandra. Next base: position 30,983 of record JAENPR010002887.1, read on the forward strand.
CAGAGAGTGAAGAGCGAGGCAAAAATTGGGGATGAGAGCAGCCAGCAGGGGTCGGCCGCCCCTGGGAGTGATCGCCTCCCTGGAGCTCGATTCTGCCCGAGTTTGCGTCCAGGTGCAGATGCTGCCATTGGGATTTGAATCTCAGCGTGGATTTATGCGTTGCCGACACTCCCAGTGACTTAACTCAAGAATACGGTGTCAAAGAGGAGAGGTTAAGTCATGATTTTCACAAATATTTTTCTTTTGAAATATATTTTGTAAAATATGTCCACACTTTAGCACATTAGTGAGAAAGATAATGCCGAATAATGTGGACAATATATTACATATACACATTAATCAAGAAAATAGAAAAGATAAAACAAGCCTAGCATTTTTAATTTGGCAAAATTAAATCTATTCTATATATTTCTTGATTAATTTCGGAAAAAGAGGGCTCAAGGAAAAGTTTAAGTCGCCGACCGTTTTACTTTGAAGGTGTCACACGTCGTCTCCTTGTATTATGATCGTGCCATGTGATGACACATCAACAACCATATACGGTCCTTTCCATTTGCTGCGTAGTTTTCCTACACCGAATAGCTTCACCTTTGAGTTGAAAGAGCAGAACCCGATCGCCTTGTCGGAATTCTTTTAGCTTAATTCGGTGATCGTGCCATCTTTTTGTTCTTTCTTTGTATAGCCTGGCACTATGATAAGCCTTTTCTCTCCATTCTTCTAGCTCGGCTATCTGTTTTTGGTGATTACGGCCGGCTAGCTTGAGATCCATATTCTAGTTCTTGATTGCCCAAAGAGGCTCTATGTTCAAGTTCTACTGGCAAATGACAACTTTTCCATATACCAACTGTAATGGTGACATGCCGATTGGTGTTTTATAAGCTATCTGTATGCCCAGAGTGCATCAGGAAGCTTATTCTTCCAACTTTTCCCCATATCATTGACTATTTTCTGTAGGATATTTTTAATCTGCTTATTTGATGTCTCAGCCTGGCCACTTGTTTGTAGATGATAGGGTGTAGCTATATTGTGTTTGGCTCCAAGCTCTCTCAAGAATGCTCTGAATGTCTTGTCGATAAAATGTAATCCTCCGTCGCTTATCACCAGCCGTGGTGTTCCAAAGTGAGGAAAGATTATCTCATGGAACATTCGTCTAGCATGCTTGGAATCTGCTGCTTGGCATGTCATAGCTTCCACCCACTTTGATACGTAGTCGACGGCGACAAGGATGTACTCGCAATCATGGGACTTCTAAAATGGCCCCATGTAGTCAATGCCCCACACATCAAATATTTCTATTTGAAGGTTGTAGTGTAGGGGCATCGCATTGCGTGCTGTAATGCCTCCTTGGAATTGACACTTCCGACACCTCTGAATGAATTCTTTGGTGTCTACGTACCTCATCGGCCAGAAGAACCCGCACTCCCAGATTTTGGCTTGTGTGCAAAAAACTCCATAGTGGCCTCCATATGGCGATGAGTGGCATTTTTTGATGATCTGTAATCCTTCCTCCGTCGGTACACATCTTCTTAATAGGCCATCTGAGCATACTCGGTACAAGTATGGGTCATCCCATAGGTGACGTCTGCTTTCAACTTGCAACTTTCTCCTATCCTCCCCTGGTGGCACATATCCTGCAACCATATAGTTCATGATGTTTGCATACTAGGGGTTGGAGTCTGTCACCCGGAGTAGCATGTCGTCTCATAGAAAGTTAATAATAGGTAGTTCCTGCATGTTAGTGACTTGCATACGAGATAGATGATCCGCAATAGTATTTTCTACTCCTTTCTTATCTTTTATCTCTAAATCAAACTCTTGGAGTAGAAGAATCTAGTGAATCAAGCGAGGTTTTGCGTCTTTCTTAATGAGCAAATATTTGAGTGCAGCATGATTGGTGTAAATGATCACTTTTGCTCCCACTAAGTAAGACCTGGACTTATCAATAGCGTAGATGACTGCAAGGAGCTCCTTTTCTATGGTAGCATAATTAAGTTGAGCTCCTATTAGTGTCTTGCTAGCGTAAGCTATCGCATGATGCTTCTTATCTTTGGTTTGGCCAAGGACTGCGCCAACAGCATAGTCACTAGCATCACACATGATCTCAAAGGGTAGAGACCAATCGGGAGGTTGGATGATTGGTGCTGAGATGAGTTCTTGCTTAAGAGTGTTGAAAGCCTTAAGACACTCATTCATGAACTCAAAAGGCACATTCTTAGCTAATAGGCTTGTCAAGGGTCTAGAGATTTGTGAGAAATCTTTTATGAGTCTCCTATAGAACCCTGCATGGCCTAAGAAGCTTCTGACCCCTTTTACGTTCACTGGGGGAGGTAATTGTTCTATAACTGAGATTTTAGCCATGTCTACCTCAGTTCCCCTCTTAGACACCAGGTGCCTGAGGACAATGCCCTCACGGACCATGAAGTGGCACTTTTTCCAATTAAGTACTAGGTCCTTTTCTTGGTACCTTTACAAGACTCTGTCTAAGTTTTCAAGACAATGATTGAAAGTTTTTCCATAGACGAAAAGTCATCCATGAAAACTTCCATGATTTCTTCAATCATGTCGAGAAAAGATAACATCATACACCATTGGAATGACATGGGTGCATTACACAACCCAAATGACATTCTATGATAAGCGTATGTTCCATATGGGCGTGTGAATGTTGTCTTGCTTTGATCATCAGGATGGATGGGTATTTGATGGTAACCCGAATACCCATCAAGGAAATAGAAGAAAGAATGTTTCACTAATCATTCTAACATTTCATCAATGAAGGGAAGCGAAAAGTGATCTTTCTTTGTTGTCGTGTTAAGTTTTTGGTAATCAATACACATCCTCCAACCCATGATGGTTCGTTGTACTTCCCTTTTTGGGAACCACTTGGACTGGACTAACCCAACCACTATGTGAAAAAATTTGAGAGCTTCCTTTTTCATGACTTCCCGCATCGCATTATTAAGCCTCCATTGAGGCTTCCGTGTAGGTGTGAATGACGGGTCAATGGGAATGCGATGGGTATAGAGTGTTGGGCTTATCTTCTGCTACCGAGTTTTTAGCTCATGTAACTTGGATAGAGAACATTTCTCTTCCTAACTTAACGTTCAGGTCCCCTGTTCTCAATGGATTAGCATAAAGCTTTTCCACAGGGTTCCCAATAAAAATGTCGAAGTCCTATACATCAAAGATATAGAAGTCCAGGACTAGGTTGACATCATCTGTTTGGAGAACGACTTGGTGTAAAACCCCTAAACCCTTAAGAACTGATCGAGGTGCCACTCGAAAGGTTTTAGTGGTTAGGGAACATGGTTTTTCAACTAAGCAAGATGTTGCAAAGAATTTTGACATGATGTTCACCCCAACCATTGGATTATACAACACGTCTACCCAGTCCTTGTTGATCTTACAATGAAGGGTTGAGGATGGATCATGGATCTAAATTTCTTCAGTTGAGAGCTCGCCTTCAGCGACCCATTCGGTGCTCATGATTGTCGTTAACTCCCTAATGGATTCTTTAAGAAAAGAAGTGTCGAGAGGATCATTAGGGGTAACGTGGACCAGGGGTCTCGATTTGCATTCATACTTTGAGGTGTTTCTGAATTCTTTGAAAAGATCATCCTCAAAGGTGGGAAGTTTCGTATGCTAGGAACCTGCCTTAGGAAGTTTAGGTTCAGGAGTGGGTCTCTCTAAAGATGGAGTAGGCTCGGCAACTGCCGAAGAGACTTCCTCTAAGACTGGTCAGGCTCAAACCGGATGGGTTCTAGCGGGAGAGTATTTTCTAGAATACGGTCTAGAAGTTCTTCTCCTTCCGCTGTGGTCTTATGTGTAAAAGATCCACTGGCGGCCGTATCGAGCTGTAGGGCAGACTCTTTGTTGAGTCCTAACCAAAAGTGCTATAAAAGCACATGGTTTGGTATGGACAAATCTGGGCCTAATCTGGTTAAGATCGTAAAATGGTCCCAGGCTGCACCTATGGTCTCGTTATCTTTTTGTTGGAAGTTGAGGATTTCTTGTCATAGGGAAGCGATTCGAGATATAGGGAAGAATGTGAGACAAAACTTGTTTCTTAATTCTTTCCAATCTCCATTTACCTTTCCTAAGTTGTGGGCGTATCATTGTTTCACCCTCTCATTGAGAGAGAAAGGAAACAACTTACATCGCAACGTTTCTTGTGACATGCCTAAGATGGTCAGGCAAGCACATAGCTACTCAAACTCCCATATGTGATGATAAGGATTTTCATAATCCAAACCTAAAAAGGCTTGGTCCTGAACCATGGCTATTAAGCCAGGGTGGAGCTCATAACTAGAAGCTATGATTGGCTTCGAGGATTGTGGAATTTGGATGAGCTCGCCCTTAGGAGCGATAGGTTGGCAATGGTAGGTTGCTCCATTATAAAAAGAAATAAAAGAAAACTGTCGGGTACCTAGATTAGGGGGTTCTAAATTGGGCGAATTAGAGACAAGCAAATCAACCCCATTTCATCTCTACCTCTCCCAAGAATTAACTAGAGAAACCCCGATTCTTCTCATACTGGGCCGGCCCACTATCAGGCCCACAAGGCCTCAGAACCGCCTCACTCGAGCAGTGGCCGCTCACCCACTCAAGAGAGAAGTACGGAAACCGCTCGAGCGAGCGACCGCTCGACACAATGACGCAGACCGCTCGAGTGAGCGACCGCTCGAGCGGGACGGAGAGCGCTCGAGCGGGCAGTCGCTCGAGCCCGCCCCCAATAATTGCCTACCCAGAGCACACATGGCTACAGGGCTCGAAACAGTGCCTCTGTACACCCACTCCGCCTAACTCCATGGCTACAGAACCCGTAATAGTGCGCCGTACACCCATCACCTCCATCATCACGCTGTCCACCCCCCGGATTCGAGGATGACAGAAGCCGCTATGACACCATGCCGCGCACTGTGTCACGTGTGGTATCTCCTCAGTCACGATCGTCAACTCTCCGTACCATCAAACACGCCGCCCCGTCCCGTCGCTCGGATCATCGACCCCTCGAGGCCGTCCTCAGCCGCTCGAGAGATAATGACGGATGGGACTGGCGTATGGGGCGCGCCATGACCTGTCTTTCCTACCACGACAGCCACTCGCCAGGGTTTTCGGGCAGGCCATCATCGCCCATTCCACCACTACGTCAGCCCGCGTCGAGCAAGGACAAACAGGGTGCCATCGCCCACGTTGCTACAGGCTCGGACCGGATCGAGGAGATATCCACAGTTCCAGCGACTCGACCCGACGGCTGTACCTCGACGTCACGCCCACGACAGCCCTAACCACCGTGTAACCCTGAGCCTTCCCTTGACCTATAAAAGGGGATGCCAGGGCCTAGTTTAGGACACGTTACTACGCTTTACGCCTTCACACACACCCGTTCACGGATAAGTTTCAGGACTACCTTGTATCCACCCCTGTACAAGCCCCCCGGTGCAAGATAATACAAAACTCTCCCCTCTGCTGGACATAGGGCACTCCTTGCCCGAACCAGGATAAACGCTTGTGTCCATCTTGCATCACCATCCGGATTAGGGAGCACGCATAGAAATTTACTCGTTGGTGTTATACCCCCCGGGGTACGAAACACCGACAGTTGGCACGCCGGTGTAGGGTGCTGCGTGTTTTCACCCGATTCCCGCCATTTTCCGGATGGCATCACCCACTCCATCGTTTCCGTTCGCCACGGTGATCTCGGTTTGGGAGTCTAGAGTTCATGTCGCTCGGCCCGGCCACGACATGGCTCTACTCGATCGGTGAACCGGGGAGGAGGACGCCGCTCGCCGCCCCCACGCGGCGGGTGGAGTCGCGCGACGACCGCGCCACCACGGCTCGCCACCACGTCGCCAACGCCACCAAAGATCGCATCACCGCCCGGCGCCAGGCACGAGCCTTGAGCACCCCGGCCGTGTGCCCTCCCGGCCAGGCGCCACGATG
>JAENPR010002881.1:0-36310 GCA_018135685.1 Themeda triandra
GTGAAGACTGTTCTAGCCACTTTTGGTATGAAAAGAGTTGCATTTGAGTTTTTCTTAACACCCAAGTCATCCCGTTTGCCCCAAAACTCATGTTTAGCTCGTTTCTAGTCCGTTCCTGGAGTTTTGGTTCCGTTACGACAAACCGTGCGAAAACCGTTCGTGAAGACAGTTCAAGCCACTTTTGGTACGAAAAGAGTTGCATTTGAGTTTTTCTTAACACCCAAGTCATCCCGTTTGACCCAAAACTCATGTTTAGCTCGTTTCTAGTCCGTTCCTGGAGTTTTGGTTCTGGTACGACAAACATTTGAATTTTCTTAACACCCAAGTCATCCCGTTTGCCCCAAAACTCATGTTTAGCTCGTTTCTAGGAGTTTTGGTTCTCATATGAAAACCGTTCGTGAAGACTGTTCTAGCCACTTTTGGTACGAAAAGAGTTGCATTTGAGTTTTTCTTAACACCCAAGTCATCCCGTTTGACCCAAAACTCATGTTTAGCTCGTTTCTAGTCCGTTCCTGGAGTTTTGGTTCCGTTACGACAAACCGTGCGAAAACCGTTCGTGAAGACAGTTCAAGCCACTTTTGGTACGAAAAGAGTTGCATTTGAGTTTTTCTTAACACCCAAGTCATCCCGTTTGACCCAAAACTCATGTTTAGCTCGTTTTCTAGTTTCCGTTTCTGGAGTTTTGGTTCCGTTACGACAAACCGTGCTAAAACCGTTCGTGAAGACAAAGTTCTAGCCACTTTTGGTACGAAAAGAGTTGCATTTGAGTTTTTCTTAACACCCAAGTCATCCCGTTTGCCCCAAAACTCATGTTTAGCTCGTTTCTAGTCCGTTCCTGGAGTTTTGGTTCCGTTATGACAAAGTGTGCGAAAATTATTCGTGAAGACCGTTCTAGCCACTTTTGGTATGAAAAGAGTTGCATTTGAGTTTTTCTTAACACCCAAGTCATCCCGTTTGACCCAAAACTCATGTTTAGCTCGTTTCTAGTCCGTTCCGGAGTTTTGGTTCCGTTACGACAAACCGTGCTAAAACCGTTCGTGAAGACAGTTCAAGCCACTTTTGGTACAAAAAGAGTTGCATTTGAGTTTTTCTTAACACCCAAGTCATCCCGTTTGACCCCCAAAACTCATGTTTAGCTCGTTTCTAGTCCGTTTCTGGAGTTTTGGTTCCGTTATGACAAACCGTGCGAAAACCGTTCGTGAAGACCGTTCTAGCCACTTTTGGTATGAAAAGAGTTGCATTTGAGTTTTTCTTAACACCCAAGTCATCCCGTTTGCCCCAAAACTCATGTTTAGCTCGTTTCTAGTCCGTTCTGGAGTTTTGGTTCCGTTACGACAAACCGTGCGAAAACCGTTCGTGAAGACAGTTCAAGCCACTTTTGGTACGAAAAGAGTTGCATTTGAGTTTTTCTTAACACCCAAGTCATCCCGTTTGACCCAAAACTCATGTTTAGCTCGTTTCTAGTCCGTTCCGGAGTTTTGGTTCCGTTACGACAAAACCGTGCTAAAACCGTTCGTGAAGACCGTTCTAGCCACTTTTGGTATGAAAAGAGTTGCATTTGAGTTTTTCTTAACACCCAAGTCATCCCGTTTGCCCCAAAACTCATGTTTAGCTCGTTTCTAGTCCGTTCCTGGAGTTTTGGTTCCGTTACGACAAACCGTGCTAAAACCGTTCGTGAAGACTGTTCTAGCCACTTTTGGTACGAAAAGAGTTGCATTTGAGTTTTTCTTAACACCCAAGTCACCCCGTTTGACCCAAAACTCATGCGAAAATCGTTCGTGAAGGCTGTTCTAGCCACTTTTGGTATGAAAAGAGTTGCATTTGAGTTTTTCTTAACACCCAAGTCATCCCGTTTGCCCCAAAACTCATGTTTAGCTCGTTTCTAGTCCGTTCGGAGTTTTGGTTCGTTACGACAAACCGTGCGAAAACCGTTCGTGAAGACCGTTCTAGCCACTTTTGGTATGAAAAGAGTTGCATTTTGAGTTTTTCTTAACACCCAAGTCATCCCGTTTGCCCCAAAACTCATGTTTAGCTCGTTTCTAGTCCGTTCTGGAGTTTTGGTTCCGTTATGACAAACCGTGCGAAAACCGTTCGTGAAGACTGTTCTAGCCACTTTTGGTATGAAAAGAGTTGCATTTGAGTTTTTCTTAACACCCAAGTCATCCCGTTTGACCCAAAACTCATGTTTAGCTCGTTTCTAGTCCGTTCCCGGAGTTTTGGTTCCGTTACGACAAACCGTGCGAAAACCGTTCGTGAAGACAGTTCAAGCCACTTTTGGTACGAAAAGAGTTGCATTTGAGTTTTTCTTAACACCCAAGTCATCCCGTTTGACCCAAAACTCATGTTTAGCTCGTTTCTAGTCCGTTCCTGGAGTTTTGGTTCCGTTATGACAAACTGTGCGAAAACCGTTCGTGAAGACCGTTCTAGCCACTTTTGGTACGAAAAGAGTTGCATTTGAGTTTTTCTTAACACCCAAGTCATCCCGTTTGCCCCAAAACTCATGTTTAGCTCGTTTCTAGTCCGTTCTGGAGTTTTGGTTCCGTTACGACAAACCGTGCGAAAACCGTTCGTGAAGAGACCGTTCTAGCCACTTTTGGTACGAAAAGAGTTGCATTTGAGTTTTTCTTAACACCCAAGTCATCCCGTTTGACCCAAAACTCATGTTTAGCTCGTTTCTAGTCCGTTCGGAGTTTTGGTTCCGTTACGACAAACCGTGCTAAAACCGTTCGTGAAGACTGTTCTAGCCACTTTTGGTATGAAAAGAGTTGCATTTGAGTTTTTCTTAACACCCAAGTCATCCCGTTTGACCCAAAACTCATGTTTAGCTCGTTTCTAGTCCGTTCTGGAGTTTTGGTTCCGTTACGACAAACCGTGCTAAAACCGTTCGTGAAGACAGTTCAAGCCACTTTTGGTACGAAAAGAGTTGCATTTGAGTTTTTCTTAACACCCAAGTCATCCCGTTTGACCCAAAACTCATGTTTAGCTCGTTTCTAGTCCGTTCCCGGAGTTTTGGTTCTCATATGACAAAGTGTGCGAAAATTATTCGTGAAGACCGTTCTAGCCACTTTTGGTACGAAAAGAGTTGCATTTGAGTTTTTTCTTAACACCCAAGTCATCCCGTTTGCCCCAAAACTCATGTTTAGCTCGTTTCTTGTCCGTTTTCGGAGTTTTGGTTCCGTTACGACAAACCGTGCGAAAACCGTTCGTGAAGACAGTTCAAGCCACTTTTGGTACGAAAAGAGTTGCATTTGAGTTTTTCTTAACACCCAAGTCATCCCGTTTGACCCAAAACTCATGTTTAGCTCGTTTCTAGTCCGTTCGCGGAGTTTTGGTTCCGTTACGACAAACCGTGCTAAAACCGTTCGTGAAGACTGTTCTAGCCACTTTTGGTATGAAAAGAGTTGCATTTGAGTTTTTCTTAACACCCAAGTCATCCCGTTTGCCCCAAAACTCATGTTTAGCTCGTTTCTAGTCCGTTCTGGAGTTTTGGTTCCGTTACGACAAACCGTGCGAAAACCGTTCGTGAAGACGTTCAAGCCACTTTTGGTACGAAAAGAGTTGCATTTGAGTTTTTCTTAACACCCAAGTCATCCCGTTTGACCCAAAACTCATGTTTAGCTCGTTTCTAGTCCGTTCCGGAGTTTTGGTTCCGTTACGACAAACCGTAAAAACGTTCGTGAAGACGTTCTAGCCACTTTTGGTACGAAAAGAGTTGCATTTGAGTTTTTCTTAACACCCAAGTCATCCCGTTTGCCCCAAAACTCATGTTTAGCTCGTTTCTAGTCCGTTCTGGAGTTTTGGTTCCGTTACGACAAACCGTGCTAAAACCGTTCGTGAAGACTGTTCTAGCCACTTTTGGTACGAAAAGAGTTGCATTTGAGTTTTTCTTAACACCCAAGTCATCCCGTTTGACCCAAAACTCATGTTTAGCTCGTTTCTAGTCCGTTCCGGAGTTTTGGTTCCGTTACGACAAACCGTGTGCGAAAACCGTTCGTGAAGACCGTTCTAGCCACTTTTGGTACGAAAAGAGTTGCATTTGAGTTTTTCTTAACACCCAAGTCATCCCGTTTGACCCAAAACTCATGTTTAGCTCGTTTCTAGTCCGTTCCGGAGTTTTGGTTCCGTTACGACAAACCGTGCTAAAACCGTTCGTGAAGACAGTTCAAGCCACTTTTGGTACGAAAAGAGTTGCATTTGATTTTTCTTAACACCCAAGTCATCCCGTTTGACCCAAAACTCATGTTTAGCGTTTCGTTTCTAGTCCGTTCCGGGAGTTTTGGTTCTCATATGACAAAGTGTGCGAAAAATTCGTGAAGACCGTTCTAGCCACTTTTGGTACGAAAAGAGTTGCATTTGAGTTTTTCTTAACACCCAAGTCATCCCGTTTGCCCCAAAACTCATGTTTAGCTCGTTTCTAGTCCGTTTCTCGGAGTTTTGGTTCCGGTTACGACAAACCGTGCGAAAACCGTTCGTGAAGACTGTTCTAGCACTTTTGGTATGAAAAGAGTTGCATTTGAGTTTTTCTTAACACCCAAGTCATCCCGTTTGACCCAAAACTCATGTTTAGCTCGTTTCTAGTCCGTTCCGGAGTTTTGGTTCCGTTACGACAAACCGTGCTAAAACCGTTCGTGAAGACAGTTCAAGCCACTTTTGGTACGAAAAGAGTTGCATTTGAGTTTTTCTTAACACCCAAGTCATCCCGTTTGACCCAAAACTCATGTTTAGCTCGTTTCTAGTCCGTTCCTGGAGTTTTGGTTCCGTTACGACAAACCGTGCGAAAACCGTTCGTGAAGACTGTTCTAGCCACTTTTGGTATGAAAAGAGTTGCATTTGAGTTTTCTTAACACCCAAGTCATCCCGTTTGCCCCAAAACTCATGTTTAGCTCGTTTCTAGTCCGTTCCGGAGTTTTGGTTCCGTTACGACAAACCGTGCGAAAACCGTTCGTGAAGACAGTTCAAGCCACTTTTGGTACAAAAAGAGTTGCATTTGAGTTTTTCTTAACACCCAAGTCATCCCGTTTGACCCAAAACTCATGTTTAGCTCGTTTCTAGTCCGTTCGGAGTTTTGGTTCCGTTACGACAAACCGTGCTAAAACCGTTCGTGAAGAGACTGTTCTAGCCACTTTTGGTATGAAAAGAGTTGCATTTGAGTTTTTCTTAACACCCAAGTCATCCCGTTTGCCCCAAAACTCATGTTTAGCTCGTTTCTAGTCCGTTCCTGGAGTTTTGGTTCCGTTACGACAAACCGTGCGAAAACCGTTCGTGAAGACCGTTCTAGCCACTTTTGGTACGAAAAGAGTTGCATTTGAGTTTTTCTTAACACCCAAGTCATCCCGTTTGACCCAAAACTCATGTTTAGCTCGTTTCTAGTCCGTTCCCGGAGTTTTGGTTCCGTTACGACAAACCGTGCTAAAACCGTTCGTGAAGACAGTTCTAGCCACTTTTGGTATGAAAAGAGTTGCATTTGAGTTTTTCTTAACACCCAAGTCATCCCGTTTGCCCCAAAACTCATGTTTAGCTCGTTTCTAGTCCGTTCCTGGAGTTTTGGTTCCGTTACGACAAACCGTGCGAAAACCGTTCGTGAAGACCGTTCTAGCCACTTTTGGTACGAAAAGAGTTGCATTTGAGTTTTTCTTAACACCCAAGTCATCCCGTTTGACCCAAAACTCATGTTTAGCTCGTTTCTAGTCCGTTCCGGAGTTTTGGTTCCGTTACGACAAACCGTGCGAAAACCGTTCGTGAAGACGTTCTAGCCACTTTTGGTACGAAAAGAGTTGCATTTGAGTTTTTCTTAACACCCAAGTCATCCCGTTTGACCCAAAACTCATGTTTAGCTCGTTTCTAGTCCGTTCCGGAGTTTTGGTTCCGTTACGACAAACCGTGCGAAAACCGTTCGTGAAGACACTGTTCTAGCCACTTTTGGTACGAAAAGAGTTGCATTTGAGTTTTTTTCTTAACACCCAAGTCATCCCGTTTGACCCAAAACTCATGTTTAGCTCGTTTCTAGTCCGTTCCGGAGTTTTGGTTCCGTTACGACAAACCGTGCGAAAACCGTTCGTGAAGACCGTTCTAGCCACTTTTGGTACGAAAAGAGTTGCATTTGAGTTTTTCTTAACACCCAAGTCATCCCGTTTGACCCAAAACTCATGTTTAGCTCGTTTCTAGTCCGTTCGGAGTTTTGGTTCCGTTACGACAAACCGTGCTAAAACCGTTCGTGAAGACTGTTCTAGCCACTTTTGGTACGAAAAGAGTTGCATTTGAGTTTTTCTTAACACCCAAGTCATCCCGTTTGCCCCAAAACTCATGTTTACTCATGTTTAGCTCGTTTCTAGTCCGTTTGGAGTTTTGGTTCCGTTATGACAACCGTGCGAAAAACCGTTCGTGAAGACGTTCTAGCCACTTTTGGTACGAAAAGAGTTGCATTTGAGTTTTTCTTAACACCCAAGTCATCCCGTTTGCCCCAAAACTCATGTTTAGCTCGTTTCTAGTCCGTCGGAGTTTTGGTTTCCGTTACGACAAACCGTGCGAAAACCGTTCGTGAAGACAGTTCAAGCCACTTTTGGTACGAAAAGAGTTGCATTTGAGTTTTTCTTAACACCCAAGTCATCCCGTTTGACCCAAAACTCATGTTTAGCTCGTTTCTAGTCCGTTCGCGGAGTTTTGGTTCCGTTACGACAAACCGTGCTAAAACCGTTCGTGAAGACTGTTCTAGCCACTTTTGGTATGAAAAGAGTTGCATTTGAGTTTTTCTTAACACCCAAGTCATCCCGTTTGCCCCAAAACTCATGTTTAGCTCGTTTCTAGTCCGTTCTGGAGTTTTGGTTCCGGTACGACAAACTGTGCGAAAACCGTTCGTGAAGACCGTTCTAGCCACTTTTGGTACGAAAAGAGTTGCATTTGAGTTTTTCTTAACACCCAAGTCATCCCGTTTGCCCCAAAACTCATGTTTAGCTCGTTTCTAGTCCGTTCCGGAGTTTTGGTTCCGTTACGACAAAACCGTGCGAAAAACCGTTCGTGAAGACAGTTCTAGCCACTTTTGGTACGAAAAGAGTTGCATTTGAGTTTTTCTTAACACCCAAGTCATCCCGTTTGACCCAAAACTCATGTTTAGCTCGTTTCTAGTCCGTTCCGGAGTTTTGGTTCCGTTACGACAAACCGTGCTAAAACCGTTCGTGAAGACAGTTCAAGCCACTTTTGGTACGAAAAGAGTTGCATTTGAGTTTTTCTTAACACCCAAGTCATCCCGTTTGCCCCAAAACTCATGTTTAGCTCGTTTCTAGTCCGGGAGTTTTGGTTCTCATATGACAAAGTGTGCGAAAAATTATTCGTGAAGACCGTTCTAGCCACTTTTGGTACGAAAAGAGTTGTATTTGAGTTTTTCTTAACACCCAAGTCATCCGTTTGCCCCAAAACTCATGTTTAGCTCGTTTCTAGTCCGTTCCGGAGTTTTGGTTCCGTTACGACAAACCGTGCGAAAACCGTTCGTGAAGACAGTTCTCTAGCCACTTTTGGTATGAAAAGAGTTGCATTTGAGTTTTTCTTAACACCCAAGTCATCCCGTTTGACCCAAAACTCATGTTTAGCTCGTTTCTAGTCCGTTCCGGAGTTTTGGTTCCGTTACGACAAACCGTGCTAAAACCGTTCGTGAAGACAGTTCTAGCCACTTTTGGTACGAAAAGAGTTGCATTTGAGTTTTTCTTAACACCCAAGTCATCCCGTTTGCCCCAAAACTCATGTTTAGCTCGTTTCTAGTCCGTTCTGGAGTTTTGGTTCCGTTATGACAAAGTGTGAAAAACCGTTCGTGAAGACCGTTCTAGCCACTTTTGGTACGAAAAGAGTTGCATTTGAGTTTTTCTTAACACCCAAGTCATCCCGTTTGCCCCAAAACTCATGTTTAGCTCGTTTCTAGTCCGTTCCGGAGTTTTGGTTCCGTTACGACAAACTGTGCTAAAACCGTTCGTGAAGACTGTTCTAGCCACTTTTGGTATGAAAAGAGTTGCATTTGAGTTTTTCTTAACACCCAAGTCATCCCGTTTGACCCAAAACTCATGTTTAGCTCGTTTCTAGTCCGTTCCGGAGTTTTGGTTCCGTTACGACAAACCGTGCTAAAACCGTTCGTGAAGACTGTTCTAGCCACTTTTGGTATGAAAAGAGTTGCATTTGAGTTTTTCTTAACACCCAAGTCATCCCGTTTGCCCCAAAACTCATGTTTAGCTCGTTTCTAGTCCGTTCCGGAGTTTTGGTTCCGTTACGACAAACCGTGCGAAAACCGTTCGTGAAGACAGTTCAAGCCACTTTTGGTACAAAAAGAGTTGCATTTGAGTTTTTCTTAACACCCAAGTCATCCCGTTTGACCCAAAACTCATGTTTAGCTCGTTTCTAGTCCGTTCCTGGAGTTTTGGTTCCGTTACGACAAACCGTGAAAAAACCGTTCGTGAAGACTGTTCTAGCCACTTTTGGTATGAAAAGAGTTGCATTTGAGTTTTTCTTAACACCCAAGTCATCCCGTTTGCCCCAAAACTCATGTTTAGCTCGTTTCTAGTCCGTTCCAGGAGTTTTGGTTTCGCTACGACAAAGTGTGCGAAAACCGTTCGTGAAGACTGTTCTAGCCACTTTTGGTACGAAAAGAGTTGCATTTGAGTTTTTCTTAACACCCAAGTCATCCCGTTTGACCCAAAACTCATGTTTAGCTCGTTTCTAGTCCGTTCCGGAGTTTTGGTTCCGTTACGACAAACCGTGCTAAAACCGTTCGTGAAGACTGTTCTAGCCACTTTTGGTATGAAAAGAGTTGCATTTGAGTTTTTCTTAACACCCAAGTCATCCCGTTTGACCCAAAACTCATGTTTAGCTCGTTTCTAGTCCGTTCCGGAGTTTTGGTTCCGTTACGACAAACCGTGCTAAAACCGTTCGTGAAGAGTGTGTTCAAGCCACTTTTGGTACGAAAAGAGTTGCATTTGAGTTTTTCTTAACACCCAAGTCATCCCGTTTGACCCAAAACTATGTTTAGCTCGTTTCTAGTCCGTTCCGGAGTTTTGGTTCCGTTACGACAAACCGTGCTAAAACCGTTCGTGAAGACTGTTCTAGCCACTTTTGGTACGAAAAGAGTTGCATTTGAGTTTTTCTTAACACCCAAGTCATCCCGTTTGACCCAAAACTCATGTTTAGCTCGTTTCTAGTCCGTTCTCGGAGTTTTGGTTCCGTTATGACAAACCGTGCGAAAACCGTTCGTGAAGACTGTTCTAGCCATTTTTGGTACGAAAAGAGTTGCATTTGAGTTTTTCTTAACACCCAAGTCATCCCGTTTGCCCCAAAACTCATGTTTAGCTCGTTTCTAGTCCGTTGCTGGAGTTTTGGTTCCGTTATGACAAACCGTGCTAAAACCGTTCGTGAAGACTGTTCTAGCCACTTTTGGTATGAAAAGAGTTGCATTTGAGTTTTTCTTAACACCCAAGTCATCCCGTTTGCCCCAAAACTCATGTTTAGCTCGTTTCTAGTCCGTTTTCGGAGTTTTGGTTCCGTTACGACAAACCGTGCGAAAACCGTTCGTGAAGACAGTTCAAGCCACTTTTGGTACGAAAAGAGTTGCATTTGAGTTTTTCTTAACACCCAAGTCATCCCGTTTGACCCAAAACTCATGTTTAGCTCGTTTCTAGTCCGTTCGCGGAGTTTTGGTTCCGTTACGACAAACCGTGCTAAAACCGTTCGTGAAGAAGTTTGTTCTAGCCACTTTTGGTACGAAAAGAGTTGCATTTGAGTTTTTCTTAACACCCAAGTCATCCCGTTTGCCCCAAAACTCATGTTTAGCTCGTTTCTAGTCCGTTCTGGAGTTTTGGTTCCGTTACGACAAACCGTGCTAAAACCGTTCGTGAAGACCGTTCTAGCCACTTTTGGTATGAAAAGAGTTGCATTTGAGTTTTTCTTAACACCCAAGTCATCCCGTTTGCCCCAAAACTCATGTTTAGCTCGTTTCTAGTCCGTTCTGGAGTTTTGGTTCCGTTACGACAAACCGTGCGAAAACCGTTCGTGAAGACTGTTCTAGCCACTTTTGGTATGAAAAGAGTTGCATTTGAGTTTTTCTTAACACCCAAGTCATCCCGTTTGACCCAAAACTCATGTTTAGCTCGTTTCTAGTCCGTTCCGGAGTTTTGGTTCCGTTACGACAAACCGTGCTAAAACCGTTCGTGAAGACAGTTCAAGCCACTTTTGGTACGAAAAGAGTTGCATTTGAGTTTTTCTTAACACCCAAGTCATCCCGTTTGACCCAAAACTCATGTTTAGCTCGTTTCGTTTCTAGTCCGTTCGGAGTTTTGGTTCCATATGACAAAGTGTGCGAAAACCGTTCGTGAAGACCGTTCTAGCCACTTTTGGTATGAAAAGAGTTGCATTTGAGTTTTTCTTAACACCCAAGTCATCCCGTTTGCCCCAAAACTCATGTTTAGCTCGTTTCTAGTCCGTTCTGGAGTTTTGGTTCCGTTACGACAAACCGTAAAAAACCGTTCGTGTGAAGACTGTTCTAGCCACTTTTGGTATGAAAAGAGTTGCATTTGAGTTTTTCTTAACACCCAAGTCATCCCGTTTGACCCAAAACTCATGTTTAGCTCGTTTCTAGTCCGTTCGGAGTTTTGGTTCCGTTACGACAAACCGTGCTAAAACCGTTCGTGAAGACAGTTCAAGCCACTTTTGGTACGAAAAGAGTTGCATTTGAGTTTTTCTTAACACCCAAGTCATCCCGTTTGACCCAAAACTCATGTTTAGCTCGTTTCTAGTCCGTTCTCGGAGTTTTGGTTCCGTTACGACAAACCGTGCTAAAACCGTTCGTGAAGACAGTTCAAGCCACTTTTGGTACGAAAAGAGTTGCATTTGAGTTTTTCTTAACACCCAAGTCATCCCGTTTGACCCAAAACTCATGTTTAGCTCGTTTCTAGTCCGTTCTCGGAGTTTTGGTTCCGTTACGACAAACCGTGCTAAAACCGTTCGTGAAGACTGTTCTAGCCACTTTTGGTATGAAAAGAGTTGCATTTGAGTTTTTCTTAACACCCAAGTCATCCCGTTTGCCCCAAAACTCATGTTTAGCTCGTTTCTAGTCCGTTCCGGAGTTTTGGTTCCATTTACGACAAACGTTTGTGCTAAAACCGTTCGTGAAGACCGTTCTAGCCACTTTTGGTACGAAAAGAGTTGCATTTGAGTTTTTCTTAACACCCAAGTCATCCCGTTTGCCCCAAAACTCATGTTTAGCTCGTTTCTAGTCCGTTCGGAGAGTTTTTGGTTCCGTTACGACAAACCGTGCGAAAACCGTTCGTGAAGACTGTTCTAGCCACTTTTGGTATGAAAAGAGTTGCATTTGAGTTTTTCTTAACACCCAAGTCATCCCGTTTGCCCCAAAACTCATGTTTAGCTCGTTTCTAGTCCGTTCCGGAGTTTTGGTTCCGTTACGACAAACCGTGCGAAAACCGTTCGTGAAGACTGTTCTAGCCACTTTTGGTACGAAAAGAGTTGCATTTGAGTTTTTCTTAACACCCAAGTCATCCCGTTTGACCCAAAACTCATGTTTAGCTCGTTTCTAGTCCGTTCCGGAGTTTTGGTTCCGTTACGACAAACCGTGCGAAAACCGTTCGTGAAGACAGTTCAAGCCACTTTTGGTACGAAAAGAGTTGCATTTGAGTTTTTCTTAACACCCAAGTCATCCCGTTTGCCCCAAAACTCATGTTTAGCTCGTTTCTAGTCCGTTCCGGAGTTTTGGTTCCGTTACGACAAACCGTGCTAAAACCGTTCGTGAAGACTGTTCTAGCCACTTTTGGTATGAAAAGAGTTGCATTTGAGTTTTTCTTAACACCCAAGTCATCCCGTTTGACCCAAAACTCATGTTTAGCTCGTTTCTAGTCCGTTGCTGGAGTTTTGGTTCCGTTACGACAAACCGTGCTAAAACCGTTCGTGAAGACTGTTCTAGCCACTTTTGGTATGAAAAGAGTTGCATTTGAGTTTTTCTTAACACCCAAGTCATCCCGTTTGCCCCAAAACTCATGTTTAGCTCGTTTCTAGTCCGTTCCGGAGTTTTGGTTCCGCCACTTTTACGACAAACAAACCGTGCGAAAACCGTTCGTGAAGACAGTTCAAGCCACTTTTGGTACGAAAAGAGTTGCATTTGAGTTTTTCTTAACACCCAAGTCATCCCGTTTGACCCAAAACTCATGTTTAGCTCGTTTCTAGTCCGTTCTGGAGTTTTGGTTCCGTTACGACGAAACCGTGCTAAAACCGTTCGTGAAGACTGTTCTAGCCACTTTTGGTACGAAAAGAGTTGCATTTGAATTTTTCTTAACACCCAAGTCATCCCGTTTGCCCCAAAACTCATGTTTAGCTCGTTTCTAGTCCGTTCCTGGAGTTTTGGTTCTCATATGACAAAGTGTGCGAAAATTATTCGTGAAGACCGTTCTAGCCACTTTTGGTACGAAAAGAGTTGCATTTGAGTTTTTCTTAACACCCAAGTCATCCCGTTTGCCCCAAAACTCATGTTTAGCTCGTTTCTAGTCCGTTCCTGGAGTTTTGGTTCCGTTACGACAAACCGTGCGAAAACCGTTCGTGAAGACTGTTCTAGCCACTTTTGGTATGAAAAGAGTTGCATTTGAGTTTTTCTTAACACCCAAGTCATCCCGTTTGACCCAAAACTCATGTTTAGCTCGTTTCTAGTCCGTTCCTGGAGTTTTGGTTCCGTTACGACAAACCGTGCTAAAATCGTTCGTGAAGACAGTTCAAGCCACTTTTGGTACGAAAAGAGTTGCATTTGAATTTTTCTCAACACCCAAGTCATCAAAACCATGTTTAGCCGTTCCGGGAGTTTTGGTTCTCATATGACAAAGTGTGCGAAAATTATTCGTGAAGACCGTTCTAGCCACCTTTGGTACGAAAAGAGTTGTATTTGAATTTTTCTTAACACCCAAGTCATCCCGTTTGCCCCAAAACTCATGTTTAGCTCGTTTCTAGTCCGTTCTCGGAGTTTTGGTTCCGGTACGACAAACCGTGCGAAAACCGTTCGTGAAGACAGTTCAAGCCACTTTTGGTACGAAAAGAGTTGCATTTGAGTTTTTCTTAACACCCAAGTCATCCCGTTTGACCCAAAACTCATGTTTAGCTCGTTTCTAGTCCGTTCGCGGAGTTTTGGTTCCGTTACGACAAACCGTGCTAAAACCGTTCGTGAAGACAGTTCTAGCCACTTTTGGTATGAAAAGAGTTGCATTTGAGTTTTTCTTAACACCCAAGTCATCCCGTTTGCCCCAAAACTCATGTTTAGCTCGTTTCTAGTCCGTTCGGAGTTTTGGTTCCACTTTTATGACAAACCGTGAAAAACCGTTCGTGAAGACGTGTTCTAGCCACTTTTGGTATGAAAAGAGTTGCATTTGAGTTTTTCTTAACACCCAAGTCATCCCGTTTGACCCAAAACTCATGTTTAGCTCGTTTCTAGTCCGTTCGGAGTTTTGGTTCCGTTACGACAAACCGTGCGAAAACCGTTCGTGAAGACAGTTCAAGCCACTTTTGGTACGAAAAGAGTTGCATTTGAGTTTTTCTTAACACCCAAGTCATCCCGTTTGACCCAAAACTCATGTTTAGCTCGTTTCTAGTCCGTTCCTGGAGTTTTGGTTCCGTTATGACAAACTGTGCTAAAACCGTTCGTGAAGACTGTTCTAGCCACTTTTGGTATGAAAAGAGTTGCATTTGAGTTTTTCTTAACACCCAAGTCATCCCGTTTGCCCCAAAACTCATGTTTAGCTCGTTTCTAGTCCGTTCCGGAGTTTTGGTTCCGTTACGACAAACCGTGCGAAAACCGTTCGTGAAGACTGTTCTAGCCACTTTTGGTACGAAAAGAGTTGCATTTGAGTTTTTTTCTTAACACCCAAGTCATCCCGTTTGACCCAAAACTCATGTTTAGCTCGTTTCTAGTCCGTTCGGAGTTTTGGTTCCGTTACGACAAACCGTGCTAAAACCGTTCGTGAAGACTGTTCTAGCCACTTTTGGTATGAAAAGAGTTGCATTTGAGTTTTTCTTAACACCCAAGTCATCCCGTTTGCCCCAAAACTCATGTTTAGCTTTTAGTCCGTTCTGGAGTTTTGGTTCCGTTACGACAAGTGTGCGAAAACCGTTCGTGAAGACCGTTCTAGCCACTTTTGGTACGAAAAGAGTTGCATTTGAGTTTTTCTTAACACCCAAGTCATCCCGTTTGACCCAAAACTCATGTTTAGCTCGTTTCTAGTCCGTTCCGGAGTTTTGGTTCCGTTACGACAAACCGTGCGAAAACCGTTCGTGAAGACAGTTCAAGCCACTTTTGGTACAAAAAGAGTTGCATTTGAGTTTTTTTCTTAACACCCAAGTCATCCCGTTTGACCCAAAACTCATGTTTAGCTCGTTTCTAGTCCGTTCTGGAGTTTTGGTTCCGTTACGACAAACCGTGCTAAAACCGTTCGTGAAGACCAGTTCAAGCCACTTTTGGTACGAAAAGAGTTGCATTTGAGTTTTTCTTAACACCCAAGTCATCCCGTTTGCCCCAAAACTCATGTTTAGCTCGTTTCTAGTCCGTTCTAGGAGTTTTGGTTCTCATATGACAAAGTGTGCGAAAACCGTTCGTGAAGACCGTTCTAGCCACTTTTGGTACGAAAAGAGTTGCATTTGAGTTTTTCTTAACACCCAAGTCATCCCGTTTGCCCCAAAACTCATGTTTAGCTCGTTTCTAGTCCGTTCCTGGAGTTTTGGTTCCGGTACGACAAACTGTGCGAAAACCGTTCGTGAAGACAGTTCTAGCCACTTTTGGTATGAAAAGAGTTGCATTTGAGTTTTTCTTAACCCCAAGTCATCCCGTTTGACCCAAAACTCATGTTTAGCTCGTTTCTAGTCCGTTCCGGAGTTTTGGTTCCGTTACGACAAACCGTGCGTAAAACCGTTCGTGAAGACAGTTCAAGCCACTTTTGGTATGAAAAGAGTTGCATTTGAGTTTTTCTTAACACCCAAGTCATCCCGTTTGACCCAAAACTCATGTTTAGCTCGTTTCTAGTCCGTTCCGGAGTTTTGGTTCCGTTACGACAAACCGTGCGAAAACCGTTCGTGAAGACCGTTCTAGCCACTTTTGGTACGAAAAGAGTTGCATTTGAGTTTTTCTTAACACCCAAGTCATCCCGTTTGCCCCAAAACTCATGTTTAGCTCGTTTCTAGTTTCTAGTCCGTTCGTTTGGAGTTTTGGTTCCGTACGACAAAGTTGTGCGAAAACCGTTCGTGAAGACAGTTCAAGCCACTTTTGGTATGAAAAGAGTTGCATTTGAGTTTTTCTTAACACCCAAGTCATCCCGTTTGCCCCAAAACTCATGTTTAGCTCGTTTCTAGTCCGTTCCGGAGTTTTGGTTCCGTTACGACAAACCGTGCTAAAACCGTTCGTGAAGACTTTTGGTACGAAAAGAGTTTCTAGCCACTTTTGGTATGAAAAGAGTTGCATTTGAGTTTTTCTTAACACCCAAGTCATCCCGTTTGCCCCAAAACTCATGTTTAGCTCGTTTCTAGTCCGTTCCGGAGTTTTGGTTCCGTTACGACAAACCGTGCTAAAACCGTTCGTGAAGACGTTCTAGCCACTTTTGGTATGAAAAGAGTTGCATTTGAGTTTTTCTTAACACCCAAGTCATCCCGTTTGCCCCAAAACTCATGTTTAGCTCGTTTCTAGTCCGTTCCGGAGTTTTGGTTCCGTTACGACAAACCGTAACCGTGCGAAAACCGTTCGTGAAGACTGTTCTAGCCACATTTGGTATGAAAAGAGTTGCATTTGAGTTTTCTTAACACCCAAGTCATCCCGTTTGACCCAAAACTCATGTTTAGCTCGTTTCTAGTCCATATCCGGAGTTTTGGTTCCGTTACGATAAACCGTGCGAAAACCGTTCGTGAAGACAGTTCAAGCCACTTTTGGTACGAAAAGAGTTGCATTTGAGTTTTTCTTAACACCCAAGTCATCCCGTTTGACCCAAAACTCATGTTTAGCTCGTTTCTAGTCCGTTTTTGGAGTTTTGGTTCCGTTACGACAAACCGTGCGAAAACCGTTCGTGAAGACAGTTCAAGCCACTTTTGGTACGAAAAGAGTTGCATTTGAGTTTTTCTTAACACCCAAGTCATCCCGTTTGCCCCAAAACTCATGTTTAGCTCGTTTCTAGTCCGTTCCAGGAGTTTTGGTTCTCATATGACAAAGTGTGCGAAAATTATTCGTGAAGACCGTTCTAGCCACTTTTGGTACGAAAAGAGTTGTATTTGAGTTTTTCTTAACACCCAAGTCATCCCGTTTGCCCCAAAACTCATGTTTAGCTCGTTTCTAGTCCGTTCTGGAGTTTTGGTTCGGTATACAACTGTGCGAAAACCGTTCGTGAAGACTGTTCTAGCCACTTTTGGTATGAAAAGAGTTGCATTTGAGTTTTTCTTAACACCCAAGTCATCCCGTTTGACCCAAAACTCATGTTTAGCTCGTTTCTAGTCCGTTCCGGAGTTTTGGTTCCGTTACGACAAACCGTGCTAAAACCGTTCGTGAAGACAGTTCAAGCCACTTTTGGTACGAAAAGAGTTGCATTTGAATTTTTCTTAACACCCAAGTCATCCCGTTTGTCAAAACTCATGTTTAGCTCGTTTTAGTCCGTTCCGGAGTTTTGGTTTCATATGACAAAGTGTGCGAAAATTATTCGTGAAGACCGTTCTAGCCACTTTTGGTACGAAAAGAGTTGTATTTGAATTTTTCTTAACACCCAAGTCATCCCGTTTGCCCCAAAACTCATGTTTAGCTCGTTTCTAGTCCGTTTCTGGAGTTTTGGTTCCGGTACGACAAACCGTGCGAAAACCGTTCGTGAAGACAGTTCAAGCCACTTTTGGTACGAAAAGAGTTGCATTTGAGTTTTTCTTAACACCCAAGTCATCCCGTTTGACCCAAAACTCATGTTTAGCTCGTTTCTAGTCCGTTCGCGGAGTTTTGGTTCCGTTACGACAAACCGTGCTAAAACCGTTCGTGAAGACTGTTCTAGCCACTTTTGGTATGAAAAGAGTTGCATTTGAGTTTTTCTTAACACCCAAGTCATCCCGTTTGCCCCAAAACTCATGTTTAGCTCGTTTCTAGTCCGTTCCGGAGTTTTGGTTTTCCGTTACGACAAAAGTTACTAACAAAACCGTTCGTGAAGACCGTTCTAGCCACTTTTGGTATGAAAAGAGTTGCATTTGAGTTTTTTTCTTAACACCCAAGTCATCCCGTTTGCCCCAAAACTCATGTTTAGCTCGTTTCTAGTCCGTTCCTGGAGTTTTGGTTCCGTTACGACAAACCGTGCGAAAACCGTTCGTGAAGACTGTTCTAGCCACTTTTGGTATGAAAAGAGTTGCATTTGAGATTTTTCTTAACACCCAAGTCATCCCGTTTGCCCCAAAACTCATGTTTAGCTCGTTTCTAGTCCGTTCCGGAGTTTTGGTTCCGTTTACGACAAACCGTGCTAAAACCGTTCGTGAAGACAGTTCTAGCCACTTTTGGTACGAAAAGAGTTGCATTTGAGTTTTTCTTAACACCCAAGTCATCCCGTTTGCCCCAAAACTCATGTTTAGCTCGTTTCTAGTCCGTTCGGAGTTTTGGTTTCGTTATGACAAAACCGTGCGAAAACCGTTCGTGAAGACCGTTCTAGCCACTTTTGGTACGAAAAGAGTTGCATTTGAGTTTTTCTTAACACCCAAGTCATCCCGTTTGCCCCAAAACTCATGTTTAGCTCGTTTCTAGTCCGTTCGCGGAGTTTTGGTTTCGTTGACAAATGACAACCGTGCGAAAACCGTTCGTGAAGACTGTTCTAGCCACTTTTGGTAGCCACTTTTGGAAAAGAGTTGCATTTGAGTTTTTCTTAACACCCAAGTCATCCCGTTTGACCCAAAACTCATGTTTAGCTCGTTTCTAGTCCGTTCCGGAGTTTTGGTTCCGTTACGACAAACCGTGCGCTAAAACCGTTCGTGAAGACAGTTCTAGCCACTTTTGGTATGAAAAGAGTTGCATTTGAGTTTTTCTTAACACCCAAGTCATCCCGTTTGACCCAAAACTCATGTTTAGCTCGTTTCTAGTCCGTTCCGGAGTTTTGGTTCCGTTACGACAAACCGTGCGAAAACCGTTCGTGAAGAGAAGACAGTTCAAGCCACTTTTGGTATGAAAAGAGTTGCATTTGAGTTTTTCTTAACACCCAAGTCATCCCGTTTGACCCAAAACTCATGTTTAGCTCGTTTCTAGTCCGTTCGCGGAGTTTTGGTTCCGTTACGACAAACCGTGCTAAAACCGTTCGTGAAGACTGTTCTAGCCACTTTTGGTATGAAAAGAGTTGCATTTGAGTTTTTCTTAACACCCAAGTCATCCCGTTTGCCCCAAAACTCATGTTTAGCTCGTTTCTAGTCCGTTCCGGAGTTTTGGTTCCGTTACGACAAACCGTGCGAAAACCGTTCGTGAAAGAGTTCTAGCCACTTTTGGTACGAAAAGAGTTGCATTTGAGTTTTTCTTAACACCCAAGTCATCCCGTTTGACCCCCAAAACTCATGTTTAGCTCGTTTCTAGTCCGTTCGGAGTTTTGGTTCCGTTACGACAAAAACCGTGCGAAAACCGTTCGTGAAAGACTGTTCAAGCCACTTTTGGTACGAAAAGAGTTGCATTTGAGTTTTTCTTAACACCCAAGTCATCCCGTTTGACCCAAAACTCATGTTTAGCTCGTTTCTAGTCCGTTCCGGAGTTTTGGTTCCGTTACGACAAACCGTGCTAAAACCGTTCGTGAAGACAGTTCAAGCCACTTTTGGTACGAAAAGAGTTGCATTTGAGTTTTTCTTAACACCCAAGTCATCCCGTTTGACCCAAAACTCATGTTTAGCTCGTTTCTAGTCCGTTCCGGAGTTTGGTTTTCATATGACAAAGTTGTGCGAAAACCGTTCGTGAAGACAAAGTGTGCGAAAATTATTCGTGAAGACCGTTCTAGCCACTTTTGGTACGAAAAGAGTTGCATTTGAGTTTTTCTTAACACCCAAGTCATCCCGTTTGCCCCAAAACTCATGTTTAGCTCGTTTCTAGTCGTTTCGGAGTTTTGGTTCCGGTTATGACAAACCGTGCGAAAACCGTTCGTGAAGACTGTTCTAGCCACTTTTGGTATGAAAAGAGTTGCATTTGAGTTTTTCTTAACACCCAAGTCATCCCGTTTGACCCAAAACTCATGTTTAGCTCGTTTCTAGTCCGTTCCGGAGTTTTGGTTCCGTTACGACAAACCGTGCTAAAATCGTTCGTGAAGACAGTTCAAGCACTTTTGGTACGAAAAGAGTTGCATTTGAATTTTTCTCAACACCCAAGTCATCCCGTTTGACCCCCATGTTTTCGTTTTCTAGGGAGTTTTGGTTCTCATATGACAAAGTGTGCAAAATTATTCGTGAAGACCGTTCTAGCCACCTTTGGTACGAAAAGAGTTGTATTTGAATTTTTCTTAACACCCAAGTCATCCCGTTTGCCTCAAAACTCATGTTTAGCTCGTTTCTAGTCCGTTCCGGAGTTTTGGTTCCGTACGACAAACCGTGCGAAAACCGTTCGTGAAGACAGTTCAAGCCACTTTTGGTACAAAAAGAGTTGCATTTGAGTTTTTCTTAACACCCAAGTCATCCCGTTTGACCCAAAACTCATGTTTAGCTCGTTTCTAGTCCGTTCGGAGTTTTGGTTCCGTTACGACAAACCGTACTAAAACCGTTCGTGAAGATTTGTTCTAGCCACTTTTGGTATGAAAAGAGTTGCATTTGAGTTTTTCTTAACACCCAAGTCATCCCGTTTGCCCCAAAACTCATGTTTAGCTCGTTTCTAGTCCGTTCTCGGAGTTTTGGTTCGGTACGACAAACCGTGCGAAAACCGTTCGTGAAGACAGTTCAAGCCACTTTTGGTACAAAAAGAGTTGCATTTGAGTTTTTCTTAACACCCAAGTCATCCCGTTTGACCCAAAACTCATGTTTAGCTCGTTTCTAGTCCGTTCCGGAGTTTTGGTTCCGTTACGACAAACCGTACTGCGAAAACCGTTCGTGAAGACTGTTCTAGCCACTTTTGGTATGAAAAGAGTTGCATTTGAGTTTTTCTTAACACCCAAGTCATCCCGTTTGCCCCAAAACTCATGTTTAGCTCGTTTCTAGTCCGTTCCGGAGTTTTGGTTCCGTTACGACAAACCGTGCGAAAACCGTTCGTGAAGACAGTTCTAGCCACTTTTGGTATGAAAAGAGTTGCATTTGAGTTTTTCTTAACACCCAAGTCATCCCGTTTGCCCCAAAACTCATGTTTAGCTCGTTTCTAGTCCGTTCCGGAGTTTTGGTTCCGTTACGACAAACCGTGCTAAAACCGTTCGTGAAGACTGTTCTAGCCACTTTTGGTACGAAAAGAGTTGCATTTGAGTTTTTCTTAACACCCAAGTCATCCCGTTTGCCCCAAAACTCATGTTTAGCTCGTTTCTAGTCCGTTCCGGAGTTTTGGTTCCGTTACGACAAACCGTGCTAAAAACCGTTCAAGCCACTTTTGGTACGAAAAGAGTTGCATTTGAATTTTTCTTAACACCCAAGTCAGACGTTATGACAAAGTGTGCGAAAATTATTCGTGAAGACCGTTCTAGCCACTTTTGGTACGAAAAGAGTTGCATTTGAGTTTTTCTTAACACCCAAGTCATCCCGTTTGCCCCAAAACTCATGTTTAGCTCGTTTCTAGTCCGTTCCGGAGTTTTGGTTCCGTTACGACAAACCGTGCGAAAACCGTTCGTGAAGACAGTTCTAGCCACTTTTGGTACAAAAAGAGTTGCATTTGAGTTTTTCTTAACACCCAAGTCATCCCGTTTGACCCAAAACTCATGTTTAGCTCGTTTCTAGTCCGTTCCGGAGTTTTGGTTCCGTTACGACAAAACCGTGCGTAAAACCGTTCGTGAAGACGTTGTTCAAGCCCTTTTGTGACAAAGTGTGCGAAAACGAAAAGAGAGCATTTGAGTTTTTCTTAACACCCAAGTCATCCCGTTTGCCCCAAAACTCATGTTTAGCTCGTTTCTAGTCCGTTCCGGAGTTTTGGTTTCCGTTACGACAAACCGTGCGAAAACCGTTCGTGAAGACAGTTCTAGCCACTTTTGGTACGAAAAGAGTTGCATTTGAGTTTTTCTTAACACCCAAGTCATCCCGTTTGCCCCAAAACTCATGTTTAGCTCGTTTCTAGTCCGTTCGGAGTTTTGGTTCCGTTACGACAAACCGTGCGAAAACCGTTCGTGAAGACAGTTCTAGCCACTTTTGGTACGAAAAGAGTTGCATTTGAGTTTTTCTTAACACCCAAGTCATCCCGTTTGACCCAAAACTCATGTTTAGCTCGTTTCTAGTCCGTTCTCGGAGTTTTGGTTTCGTTACGACAAACCGTGCTAAAACCGTTCGTGAAGACTGTTCTAGCCACTTTTGGTACGAAAAGAGTTGCATTTGAGTTTTTCTTAACACCCAAGTCATCCTGTTTGACCCAAAACTCATGTTTAGCTCGTTTTCTAGTCCGTTCGGAGTTTTGGTTCCGTTACGACAACCGTGAAAACGAAAATTCGTGAAGACCGTTCTAGCCACTTTTGGTATGAAAAGAGTTGCATTTGAGTTTTTCTTAACACCCAAGTCATCCCGTTTGACCCAAAACTCATGTTTAGCTCGTTTCTAGTCCGTTCCGGAGTTTTGGTTCCGTTACGACAAACCGTGCTAAAACCGTTCGTGAAGACTGTTCTAGCCACTTTTGGTATGAAAAGAGTTGCATTTGAGTTTTTCTTAACACCCAAGTCATCCCGTTTGACCCAAAACTCATGTTTAGCTCGTTTCTAGTCCGTTCCGGAGTTTTGGTTCCGTTACGACAAACCGTGCTAAAACCGTTCGTGAAGACGTTCTAGCCACTTTTGGTACGAAAAGAGTTGCATTTGAGTTTTTCTTAACACCCAAGTCATCCCGTTTGCCCCAAAACTCATGTTTAGCTCGTTTCTAGTCCGTTCCGGAGTTTTGGTTCCGTTACGACAAACCGTGCGAAAACCGTTAGTGAAGACTGTTCTAGCCACTTTTGGTATTTGAAAAGAGTTGCATTTGAGTTTTTCTTAACACCCAAGTCATCCCGTTTGACCCAAAACTCATGTTTAGCTCGTTTCTAGTCCGTTCCGGAGTTTTGGTTCCGTTACGACAAACCGTACTAAAACCGTTCGTGAAGACATTGTTCTAGCCACTTTTGGTATGAAAAGAGTTGCATTTGAGTTTTTCTTAACACCCAAGTCATCCCGTTTGCCCCAAAACTCATGTTTAGCTCGTTTCTAGTCCGTTCCGGAGTTTTGGTTCCGTTACGACAAGTGTGCGAAAACCGTTCGTGAAGACCGTTCTAGCCACTTTTGGTACAAAAAGAGTTGCATTTGAGTTTTTCTTAACACCCAAGTCATCCCGTTTGACCCAAAACTCATGTTTAGCTCGTTTCTAGTCCGTTCCTGGAGTTTTGGTTCCGTTACGACAAACTGTGCGAAAACCGTTCGTGAAGACTGTTCTAGCCACTTTTGGTATGAAAAGAGTTGCATTTGAGTTTTTCTTAACACCCAAGTCATCCCGTTTGACCCAAAACTCATGTTTAGCTCGTTTCTAGTCCGTTCCGGAGTTTTGGTTCCGTTACGACAAACCGTGCTAAAACCGTTCGTGAAGACAGTTCAAGCCACTTTTGGTACGAAAAGAG
The DNA here is from genome assembly GCA_018135685.1 of Themeda triandra. NCBI lineage: Eukaryota > Viridiplantae > Streptophyta > Magnoliopsida > Poales > Poaceae > Themeda > Themeda triandra. The sequence continues at coordinate 22,736 of JAENPR010002881.1, forward strand.
TTGCATTTGAGTTTTTCTTAACACCCAAGTCAAGTTTGACCCAAAACTCATGTTTAGCTCGTTTCTAGTCCGTTCCGGAGTTTTGGTTCTCATATGACAAAGTGTGCGAAAATTATTCGTGAAGACCGTTCTAGCCACTTTTGGTACGAAAAGAGTTGCATTTGAGTTTTTCTTAACACCCAAGTCATCCCGTTTGCCCCAAAACTCATGTTTAGCTCGTTTCTAGTCCGTTTCTGGAGTTTTGGTTCCGTATGACAAGTGTGCGAAAACCGTTCGTGAAGACAGTTCAAGCCACTTTTGGTACGAAAAGAGTTGCATTTGAGTTTTTCTTAACACCCAAGTCATCCCGTTTGACCCAAAACTCATGTTTAGCTCGTTTCTAGTCCGTTCCAGGAGTTTTGGTTCCGTTACGACAAACCGTGCTAAAACCGTTCGTGAAGACAGTTCTAGCCACTTTTGGTATGAAAAGAGTTGCATTTGAGTTTTTCTTAACACCCAAGTCATCCCGTTTGCCCCAAAACTCATGTTTAGCTCGTTTCTAGTCCGTTCTCGGAGTTTTGGTTCCGTTACGACAAACTGTGCGAAAACCGTTCGTGAAGACTGTTCTAGCCACTTTTGGTACGAAAAGAGTTGCATTTGAGTTTTTCTTAACACCCAAGTCATCCCGTTTGACCCAAAACTCATGTTTAGCTCGTTTCTAGTCCGTTCGGAGTTTTGGTTCCGTTACGACAAACCGTGCGAAAACCGTTCGTGAAGAAGTTCAAGCCACTTTTGGTATGAAAAGAGTTGCATTTGAGTTTTTCTTAACACCCAAGTCATCCCGTTTGCCCCAAAACTCATGTTTAGCTCGTTTCTAGTCCGTTCCGGAGTTTTGGTTCCGTTACGACAAACCGTGCTAAAACCGTTCGTGAAGACCGTTCTAGCCACTTTTGGTATGAAAAGAGTTGCATTTGAGTTTTTCTTAACACCCAAGTCATCCCGTTTGCCCCAAAACTCATGTTTAGCTCGTTTCTAGTCCGTTCCGGAGTTTTGGTTCGTTATGACAAACCGTGCGAAAACCGTTCGTGAAGACAGTTCTAGCCACTTTTGGTATGAAAAGAGTTGCATTTGAGTTTTTCTTAACACCCAAGTCATCCCGTTTGACCCAAAACTCATGTTTAGCTCGTTTCTAGTCCGTTCCGGAGTTTTGGTTCCGTTACGACAAACCGTGCGAAAACCGTTCGTGAAGACCGTTCTAGCCACTTTTGGTACGAAAAGAGTTGCATTTGAGTTTTTCTTAACACCCAAGTCATCCCGTTTGCCCCAAAACTCATGTTTAGCTCGTTTCTAGTCCGTTCTGGAGTTTTGGTTCCGTTACGACAAACGTGTGAAAAAACCGTTCGTGAAGACTGTTCTAGCCACTTTTGGTACAAAAAGAGTTGCATTTGAGTTTTTCTTAACACCCAAGTCATCCCGTTTGACCCAAAACTCATGTTTAGCTCGTTTCTAGTCCGTTCCGGAGTTTTGGTTCCGTTACGACAAACCGTGCTAAAACCGTTCGTGAAGACAGTTCAAGCCACTTTTGGTACGAAAAGAGTTGCATTTGAGTTTTTCTTAACACCCAAGTCATCCCGTTTGACCCAAAACTCATGTTTAGCTCGTTTCTAGTCCGTTCGCGGAGTTTTGGTTCCGTTACGACAAACCGTGCTAAACCGTTCGTGAAGACCGTTCTAGCCACTTTTGGTATGAAAAGAGTTGCATTTGAGTTTTTCTTAACACCCAAGTCATCCCGTTTGCCCCAAAACTCATGTTTAGCTCGTTTCTAGTCCGTTCTGGAGTTTTGGTTTCGTTACGACAAACCGTGTGAAAACCGTTCGTGAAGACTGTTCTAGCCACTTTTGGTACGAAAAGAGTTGCATTTGAGTTTTTCTTAACACCCAAGTCATCCCGTTTGACCCAAAACTCATGTTTAGCTCGTTTCTAGTCCGTTCCCGGAGTTTTGGTTCCGTTACGACAAACCGTGCGAAAACCGTTCGTGAAGATAGTTCAAGCCACTTTTGGTACGAAAAGAGTTGCATTTGAGTTTTTCTTAACACCCAAGTCATCCCGTTTGACCCAAAACTCATGTTTAGCTCGTTTCTAGTCCGTTCCTGGAGTTTTGGTTCCGTTACGACAAACCGTGCTAAAACCGTTCGTGAAGACAGTTCAAGCCACTTTTGGTACGAAAAGAGTTGCATTTGAATTTTTCTTAACACCCAAGTCATCCCGCGCGTTCCAGGAGTTTTGGTTCTCATATGACAAAGTGTGCGAAAATTATTCGTGAAGACCGTTCTAGCCACTTTTGGTACGAAAAGAGTTGTATTTGAGTTTTTCTTAACACCCAAGTCATCTCGTTTGCCCCAAAACTCATGTTTAGCTCTCATGTTTTCTCGTTTCTGGAGTTTTGGTTCCGTATGACAAACTGTGCGAAAACCGTTCGTGAAGACTGTTCTAGCCACTTTTGGTATGAAAAGAGTTGCATTTGAGTTTTTCTTAACACCCAAGTCATCCCGTTTGACCCAAAACTCATGTTTAGCTCGTTTCTAGTCCGTTCCGGAGTTTTGGTTCCGTTACGACAAACCGTGCTAAAATCGTTCGTGAAGACAGTTCAAGCCACTTTTGGTTGGTACGAAAAGAGTTGCATTTGAATTTTTTTCTCAACACCCAAAAGTCATCCCGCCCATTCCAGGAGTTTTGGTTCTCATATGACAAAGTGTGCGAAAATTATTCGTGAAGACCGTTCTAGCCACCTTTGGTACGAAAAGAGTTGTATTTGAATTTTTCTTAACACCCAAGTCATCCCGTTTGCCCAAAACTCATGTTTAGCTCGTTTCTAGTCCGTTCCTGGAGTTTTGGTTCCGTTACGACAAACCGTGCGAAAACCGTTCGTGAAGACAGTTCAAGCCACTTTTGGTACAAAAAGAGTTGCATTTGAGTTTTTCTTAACACCCAAGTCATCCCGTTTGACCCAAAACTCATGTTTAGCTCGTTTCTAGTCCGTTCGCGGAGTTTTGGTTCCGTTACGACAAACCGTACTAAAACCGTTCGTGAAGACTGTTCTAGCCACTTTTGGTATGAAAAGAGTTGCATTTGAGTTTTTCTTAACACCCAAGTCATCCCGTTTGCCCCAAAACTCATGTTTAGCTCGTTTCTAGTCCGTTCTGGAGTTTTGGTTCCGGTACGACAAACTGTGCGAAAACCGTTCGTGAAGACAGTTCAAGCCACTTTTGGTACAAAAAGAGTTGCATTTGAGTTTTTCTTAACACCCAAGTCATCCCGTTTGACCCAAAACTCATGTTTAGCTCGTTTCTAGTCCGTTCGCGGAGTTTTTTCCGTTACGACAAAAACCAAAACTAAAACCGTTCGTGAAGACTGTTCTAGCCACTTTTGGTATGAAAAGAGTTGCATTTGAGAGTTTTTCTTAACACCCAAGTCATCCCGTTTGCCCCAAAACTCATGTTTAGCTCGTTTCTAGTCCGTTCGGAGTTTTGGTTTCCGTTACGACAAACCGTGCGAAAACCGTTCGTGAAGACAGTTCAAGCCACTTTTGGTACGAAAAGAGTTGCATTTGAGTTTTTCTTAACACCCAAGTCATCCCGTTTGACCCAAAACTCATGTTTAGCTCGTTTCTAGTCCGTTCCGGAGTTTTGGTTCCGTTACGACAAACCGTGCTAAAAAACCGTTCGTTCGTGAAGACAGTTCAAGCCACTTTTGGTACGAAAAGAGTTGCATTTGAGTTTTTCTTAACACCCAAGTCATCCCGTTTGACCCAAAACTCATGTTTAGCTCGTTTCTAGTCCGTTCTGGAGTTTTGGTCCGTTCCGGGAGTTTTGGTTTCATATGACAAAGTGTGCATATGACAAAGTGTGCGAAAATTATTCGTGAAGACCGTTCTAGCCACTTTTTGGTACGAAAAGAGTTGTATTTGAGTTTTTCTTAACACCCAAGTCATCCCGTTTGCCCCAAAACTCATGTTTAGCTCGTTTCTAGTCCGTTCCGGAGTTTTGGTTCCGTTATGACAAACCGTGCGAAAACCGTTCGTGAAGACTGTTCTAGCCACTTTTGGTATGAAAAGAGTTGCATTTGAGTTTTTCTTAACACCCAAGTCATCCCGTTTGACCCAAAACTCATGTTTAGCTCGTTTCTAGTCCGTTCCGGAGTTTTGGTTCCGTTACGACAAACCGTGCTAAAATCGTTCGTGAAGACAGTTCAAGCCACTTTTGGTACGAAAAGAGTTGCATTTGAATTTTTCTTAACACCCAAGTCATCGTTTGACCCCGTTTCCCAAAACTCATGTTTCTCGTTTCTAGTCCGTTCCGGAGTTTTGGTTCTCATATGACAAAGTGTGCGAAAATTATTCGTGAAGACCGTTCTAGCCACTTTTGGTACGAAAAGAGTTGCATTTGAGTTTTTCTTAACACCCAAGTCATCCCGTTTGCCCCAAAACTCATGTTTAGCTCGTTTCTAGTCCGTTCCGGAGTTTTGGTTCCGTTACGACAAACCGTGCGAAAACCGTTCGTGAAGACAGTTCAAGCCACTTTTGGTATGAAAAGAGTTGCATTTGAGTTTTTCTTAACACCCAAGTCATCCCGTTTGACCCAAAACTCATGTTTAGCTCGTTTCTAGTCCGTTCGCGGAGTTTTGGTTCCGTTACGACAAACCGTACTAAAACCGTTCGTGAAGACTGTTCTAGCCACTTTTGGTATGAAAAGAGTTGCATTTGAGTTTTTCTTAACACCCAAGTCATCCCGTTTGCCCCAAAACTCATGTTTAGCTCGTTTCTAGTCCGTTCCGGAGTTTTGGTTCCGTTACGACAAACCGTGCGAAAACCGTTCGTGAAGACGTTTCAAGCCACTTTTGGTACAAAAAGAGTTGCATTTGAGTTTTTCTTAACACCCAAGTCATCCCGTTTGACCCAAAACTCATGTTTAGCTCGTTTCTAGTCCTTTCGCGGAGTTTTGGTTCCGTTACGACAAACCGTGCTAAAACCGTTCGTGAAGACTGTTCTAGCCACTTTTGGTATGAAAAGAGTTGCATTTGAGTTTTTCTTAACACCCAAGTCATCCCGTTTGCCCCAAAACTCATGTTTAGCTCGTTTCTAGTCCGTTCGGAGTTTTGGTTCCGTTACGACAACAAACCGTGCAAAACTAAAACCGTTCGTGAAGACCGTTCTAGCCACTTTTGGTATGAAAAGAGTTGCATTTGAGTTTTTCTTAACACCCAAGTCATCCCGTTTGCCCCAAAACTCATGTTTAGCTCGTTTCTAGTCCGTTCCGGAGTTTTGGTCGACGTTACGACAAACCGAAAACCGTTCGTGAAGACTGTTCTAGCCACTTTTGGTACGAAAAGAGTTGCATTTGTTTTTTTCTTAACACCCAAGTCATCCCGTTTGACCCAAAACTCATGTTTAGCTCGTTTCTAGTCCGTTCCGGAGTTTTGGTTTCCGTTACGACAAACCGTGCTAAAACCGTTCGTGAAGACAGTTCAAGCCACTTTTGGTACGAAAAGAGTTGCATTTTGTTTTTTTCCCAACACCCAAAACTCATCGTTTCTAGTCCGTTCCAGGAGTTTTGGTTCTCATATGACAAAGTGTGCGAAAATTATTATTCGAAGACCGTTCTAGCCACTTTTGGTACGAAAAGAGTTGTATTTGAATTTTTCTTAACACCCAAGTCATCCCGTTTGCCCCAAAACTCATGTTTAGCGTTCCCGGAGTTTTGGTTCCGTTATGACAAACCGTGCGAAAACCGTTCGTGAAGACTGTTCTAGCCACTTTTGGTATGAAAAGAGTTGCATTTGAGTTTTTCTTAACACCCAAGTCATCCCGTTTGACCCAAAACTCATGTTTAGCTCGTTTCTAGTCCGTTCCGGAGTTTTGGTTCCGTTACGACAAACCGTGCTAAAACCGTTCGTGAAGACAGTTCAAGCCACTTTTTTGGTACGAAAAGAGTTGCATTTGAGTTTTCTTAACACCCAAGTCATCCCCGTTTGCCCCAAAACTCATGTTTAGCTCGTTTCTAGTCCGTTCCGTTTCTCGGAGTTTTGGTTCCGTTACGACAAACCGTGCTAAAACCGTTCGTGAAGACAGTTCAAGCCACTTTTGGTACGAAAAGAGTTGCATTTGAGTTTTTCTTAACACCCAAGTCATCCCGTTTGACCCAAAACTCATGTTTAGCTCGTTTCTAGTCCGTTCGGAGTTTTGGTTCGTTATGACAAAGTGTGCTAAAACCGTTCGTGAAGACCGTTCTAGCCACTTTTGGTATGAAAAGAGTTGCATTTTTTTTTCTTAACACCCAAGTCATCCCGTTTGCCCCAAAACTCATGTTTAGCTCGTTTCTAGTCCGTTCTCGGAGTTTTGGTTCCGGTACGACAAACTGTGCGAAAACCGTTCGTGAAGACAGTTCAAGCCACTTTTGGTACAAAAAGAGTTGCATTTGAGTTTTTCTTAACACCCAAGTCATCCCGTTTGACCAAAACTCATGTTTAGCTCGTTTCTAGTCCGTTCGCGGAGTTTTGGTTCCGTTACGACAAACCGTACTAAAACCGTTCGTGAAGACTGTTCTAGCCACTTTTGGTATGAAAAGAGTTGCATTTGAGTTTTTCTTAACACCCAAGTCATCCCGTTTGCCCCAAAACTCATGTTTAGCTCGTTTCTAGTCCGTTCGGAGTTTTGGTTCCGTTACGACAAACCGTGCGAAAACCGTTCGTGAAGACAGTTCAAGCCACTTTTGGTACAAAAAGAGTTGCATTTGAGTTTTTCTTAACACCCAAGTCATCCCGTTTGCCCCAAAACTCATGTTTAGCTCGTTTCTAGTCCGTTCGGAGTTTTGGTTCGTTACGACAAACCGTACTAAAACCGTTCGTGAAGACCGTTCTAGCCACTTTTGGTATGAAAAGAGTTGCATTTGAGTTTTTCTTAACACCCAAGTCATCCCGTTTGCCCCAAAACTCATGTTTAGCTCGTTTCTAGTCCGTTCCTGGAGTTTTGGTTTCGGTACGACAAACTGTGCGAAAACCGTTCGTGAAGACTGTTCTAGCCACTTTTGGTACGAAAAGAGTTGCATTTGAGTTTTTCTTAACACCCAAAGCATCCCGTTTGACCCAAAACTCGTATTTAGCTCGTTTCTAGTCCGTTCCCGGAGTTTTGGTTCCGTTAAGACAAACCGTGCGAAAACCGTTCGTGAAGACAGTTCAAGCCACTTTTGGTACGAAAAGAGTTGCATTTGAGTTTTTCTTAACACCCAAGTCATCCCGTTTGACCCAAAACTCATGTTTAGCTCGTTTCTAGTCCGTTCTCGGAGTTTTGGTTCCGTTACGACAAACCGTGCTAAAATCGTTCGTGAAGACAGTTCAAGCCACTTTTGGTACGAAAAGAGTTGCATTTGAATTTTTCTCAACACCCAAGTCATCCGTTTGACCCCAAAACTCATGTTTGTTTTCCGGGAGTTTTGGTTCTCATATGACAAAGTGTGCGAAAATTATTCGAGAGACCGTTCTAGCCACTTTTGGTACGAAAAGAGTTGTATTTGAGTTTTTCTTAACACCCAAGTCATCTCGTTTGCCCCAAAACTCATGTTTAGCTCGTTTCTAGTCCGTTGCTGGAGTTTTGGTTCCGGTATGACAAACTGTGCGAAAACCGTTCGTGAAGACTGTTCTAGCCACTTTTGGTATGAAAAGAGTTGCATTTGAGTTTTTCTTAACACCCAAGTCATCCCGTTTGACCCAAAACTCATGTTTAGCTCGTTTTTAGTCCGTTCCGGAGTTTTGGTTCCGTTACGACAAACCGTGCTAAAATCGTTCGTGAAGACAGTTCAAGCCACTTTTGGTACGAAAAGAGTTGCATTTGAATTTTTCTCAACACCCAAGTCATCCCGTTTGCCCAAAACTCAGGAGTTTTGGTTTCTCATATGACAAAGTGTGCGAAAATTATTCGAAATGACCGTGAAGACCGTTCTAGCCACCTTTGGTACGAAAAGAGTTGTATTTGAATTTTTCTTAACACCCAAGTCATCCCGTTTCCCAAAACTCATGTTTAGCTCGTTTCTAGTCCGTTCTGGAGTTTTGGTTCCGTACGACAAACCGTGCGAAAACCGTTCGTGAAGACAGTTCAAGCCACTTTTGGTACAAAAAGAGTTGCATTTGAGTTTTTCTTAACACCCAAGTCATCCCGTTTGACCCAAAACTCATGTTTAGCTCGTTTCTAGTCCGTTCGCGGAGTTTTGGTTCCGTTACGACAAACCGTACTAAAACCGTTCGTGAAGACTGTTCTAGCCACTTTTGGTATGAAAAGAGTTGCATTTGAGTTTTCCTTAACACCCAAGTCATCCCGTTTGCCCCAAAACTCATGTTTAGCTCGTTTGTAGTCCGTTCCTGGAGTTTTGGTTCCGGTACGACAAACTGTGCGAAAACCGTTCGTGAAGACAGTTCAAGCCACTTTTGGTACAAAAAGAGTTGCATTTGAGTTTTTCTTAACACCCAAGTCATCCCGTTTGACCCAAAACTCATGTTTAGCTCGTTTCTAGTCCGTTCGCGGAGTTTTGGTTCCGTTACGACAAACCGTACTAAAACCGTTCGTGAAGACTGTTCTAGCCACTTTTGGTATGAAAAGAGTTGCATTTGAGTTTTTCTTAACACCCAAGTCATCCCGTTTGCCCCAAAACTCATGTTTAGCTCGTTTCTAGTCCGTTCCTGGAGTTTTGGTTCCGTTACGACAAACCGTGCGAAAACCGTTCGTGAAGACAGTTCTAGCCACTTTTGGTACAAAAAGAGTTGCATTTGAGTTTTTTTCTTAACACCCAAGTCATCCCGTTTGACCCAAAACTCATGTTTAGCTCGTTTCTAGTCCGTTCCGGAGTTTTGGTTCCGTTACGACAAACCGTGCTAAAACCGTTCGTGAAGACTGTTCTAGCCACTTTTGGTATGAAAAGAGTTGCATTTGAGTTTTTCTTAACACCCAAGTCATCCCGTTTGCCCCAAAACTCATGTTTAGCTCGTTTCTAGTCCGTTCTCGGAGTTTTGGTTCCGTTACGACAACCGCGAAAACCGTTCGTGAAGACAGTTCAAGCCACTTTTGGTACGAAAAGAGTTGCATTTGAGTTTTTCTTAACACCCAAGTCATCCCGTTTGACCCAAAACTCATGTTTAGCTCGTTTCTAGTCCGTTCGTTGGAGTTTTGGTTTTACGACAAACCGTGCTAAAACCGTTCGTGAAGACTGTTCTAGCCACTTTTGGTATGAAAAGAGTTGCATTTGAGTTTTTTTCTTAACACCCAAGTCATCCCGTTTGACCCAAAACTCATGTTTAGCTCGTTTCTAGTCCGTTCCGGAGTTTTGGTTCCGTTACGACAAACCGTGCGAAAACCGTTCGTGAAGACAGTTCAAGCCACTTTTGGTACGAAAAGAGTTGCATTTGAGTTTTTCTTAACACCCAAGTCATCCCGTTTGACCCAAAACTCATGTTTAGCTCGTTTCTAGTCCGTTCGGAGTTTTGGTTCCGTTACGACAAACCGTACTAAAACCGTTCGTGAAGACGTTCTTCAGCCACTTTTGGTATGAAAAGAGTTGCATTTGAGTTTTTCTTAACACCCAAGTCATCCCGTTTGCCCCAAAACTCATGTTTAGCTCGTTTCTAGTCCGTTCCTGGAGTTTTGGTTCCGTTACGACAAACCGTGCGAAAACCGTTCGTGAAGACTGTTCTAGCCACTTTTGGTATGAAAAGAGTTGCATTTGAGTTTTTCTTAACACCCAAGTCATCCCGTTTGACCCAAAACTCATGTTTAGCTCGTTTCTAGTCCGTTCCCGGAGTTTTGGTTCCGTTACGACAAACCGTGCGAAAACCGTTCGTGAAGACAGTTCAAGCCACTTTTGGTACGAAAAGAGTTGCATTTGAGTTTTTTTTTCTTAACACCCAAGTCATCCCGTTTGACCCAAAACTCATGTTTAGCTCGTTTCTAGTCCGTTCGGAGTTTTGGTTCCGTTACGACAAACCATGCTAAAACCGTTCGTGAAGACGTTCTAGCCACTTTTGGTATGAAAAGAGTTGCATTTGAGTTTTTCTTAACACCCAAGTCATCCCGTTTGCCCCAAAACTCATGTTTAGCTCGTTTCTAGTCCGTTCCTGGAGTTTTGGTTCCGTTACGACAAACCGTACTAAAACCGTTCGTGAAGACTGTTCTAGCCACTTTTGGTATGAAAAGAGTTGCATTTGAGTTTTTCTTAACACCCAAGTCATCCCGTTTGCCCCAAAACTCATGTTTAGCTCGTTTCTAGTCCGTTCCTGGAGTTTTGGTTCCGGTACGACAAACTGTGCGAAAACCGTTCGTGAAGACAGTTCAAGCCACTTTTGGTACAAAAAGAGTTGCATTTGAGTTTTTCTTAACACCCAAGTCATCCCGTTTGACCCAAAACTCATGTTTAGCTCGTTTCTAGTCCGTTCTTGGAGTTTTGGTTCCGTTACGACAAACCGTGCTAAAACCGTTCGTGAAGACTGTTCTAGCCACTTTTGGTACGAAAAGAGTTGCATTTGAATTTTTCTCAACACCAAGTCAAGTCATCCGTTTGCCCCAAAACTCATGTTTAGTTTTGGTTCTCATATGACAAAGTTTTGTGCGAAAATTATTCGTGAAGACCGTTCTAGCCACTTTTGGTACGAAAAGAGTTGTATTTGAGTTTTTCTTAACACCCAAGTCATCCCGTTTGCCCCAAAACTCATGTTTAGCTCGTTTCTAGTCCGTTCCGGAGTTTTGGTTCCGTTTACGACGTGCGAAAACCGTTCGTGAAGACAGTTCAAGCCACTTTTGGTATGAAAAGAGTTGCATTTGAGTTTTTCTTAACACCCAAGTCATCCCGTTTGACCCAAAACTCATGTTTAGCTCGTTTCTAGTCCGTTCCGGAGTTTTGGTTCCGTTACGACAAACCGTGCTAAAATCGTTCGTGAAGACAGTTCAAGCCACTTTTGGTACGAAAAGAGTTGCATTTGAATTTTTCTTAACACCCAAGTCATCCCGTTTGCCCCAAAACTCATGTTTAGCTCGTTTCTAGTTTCGGGAGTTTTGGTTCTCATATGACAAAGTGTGCGAAAATTATTCGTGAAGACCGTTCTAGCCACTTTTGGTACGAAAAGAGTTGCATTTGAGTTTTTCTTAACACCCAAGTCATCCCGTTTGCCCCAAAACTCATGTTTAGCTCGTTTCTAGTCCGTTCCTGGAGTTTTGGTTCCGGTACGACAAACCGTGCGAAAACCGTTCGTGAAGACTGTTCTAGCCACTTTTGGTATGAAAAGAGTTGCATTTGAGTTTTTCTTAACACCCAAGTCATCCCGTTTGACCCAAAACTCATGTTTAGCTCGTTTCTAGTCCGTTCGCGGAGTTTTGGTTCCGTTATGACAAACCGTACTAAAACCGTTCGTGAAGACTGTTCTAGCCACTTTTGGTATGAAAAGAGTTGCATTTGAGTTTTTCTTAACACCCAAGTCATCCCGTTTGCCCCAAAACTCATGTTTAGCTCGTTTCTAGTCCGTTCCTGGAGTTTTGGTTCCGTTACGACAAACCGTGCGAAAACCGTTCGTGAAGACCGTTCTAGCCACTTTTGGTACGAAAAGAGTTGCATTTGAATTTTTCTTAACACCCAAGTCATCCCGTTTGCCCCAAAACTCATGTTTAGCTCGTTTCTAGTCCGTTCGGAGTTTTGGTTCCGTTACGACAAACTGTGCTAAAACCGTTCGTGAAGACCGTTCTAGCCACTTTTGGTACGAAAAGAGTTGCATTTGAGTTTTTCTTAACACCCAAGTCATCCCGTTTGCCCCAAAACTCATGTTTAGCTCGTTTCTAGTCCGTTGCTGGAGTTTTGGTTCCGTTACGACAAACCGTGCTAAAACCGTTCGTGAAGACAGTTCTAGCCACTTTTGGTATGAAAAGAGTTGCATTTGAGTTTTTCTTAACACCCAAGTCATCCCGTTTGCCCCAAAACTCATGTTTAGCTCGTTTCTAGTCCGTTCTGGAGTTTTGGTTCCGTTACGACAAACCGTGCGAAAACCGTTCGTGAAGACAGTTCTAGCCACTTTTGGTACGAAAAGAGTTGCATTTGAGTTTTTCTTAACACCCAAGTCATCCCGTTTGACCCAAAACTCATGTTTAGCTCGTTTCTAGTCCGTTCCGGAGTTTTGGTTCCGTTACGACAAACCGTGCGAAAACCGTTCGTGAAGACTGTTCTAGCCACTTTTGGTACGAAAAGAGTTGCATTTGAGTTTTTCTTAACACCCAAGTCATCCCGTTTGACCCAAAACTCATGTTTAGCTCGTTTCTAGTCCGTTCCAGGAGTTTTGGTTCCGTTACGACAAACCGTGCTAAAACCGTTCGTGAAGACTGTTCTAGCCACTTTTGGTATGAAAAGAGTTGCATTTGAGTTTTTCTTAACACCCAAGTCATCCCGTTTGCCCCAAAACTCATGTTTAGCTCGTTTCTAGTCCGTTCGGAGTTTTGGTTCCGTTACGACAAACCGTGCGAAAACCGTTCGTGAAGACCGTTCTAGCCACTTTTGGTATGAAAAGAGTTGCATTTGAGTTTTTCTTAACACCCAAGTCATCCCGTTTGCCCCAAAACTCATGTTTAGCTCGTTTCTAGTCCGTTTCCGGAGTTTTGGTTCCGTTACGACAAACCGTGCTAAAACCGTTCGTGAAGACAGTTCAAGCCACTTTTGGTACGAAAAGAGTTGCATTTGAGTTTTTCTTAACACCCAAGTCATCCCGTTTGACCCAAAACTCATGTTTAGCTCGTTTCTAGTCCGTTCGGAGTTTTGGTTCCGTTACGACAAACCGTGCTAAAACCGTTCGTGAAGACGTTCTAGCCACTTTTGGTACGAAAAGAGTTGCATTTGAGTTTTTCTTAACACCCAAGTCATCCCGTTTGCCCCAAAACTCATGTTTAGCTCGTTTCTAGTCCGTTTTTGGAGTTTTGGTTCGTTACGACAAAGTGTGCGAAAACCGTTCGTGAAGACTGTTCTAGCCACTTTTGGTATGAAAAGAGTTGCATTTGAGTTTTTCTTAACACCCAAGTCATCCCGTTTGACCCAAAACTCATGTTTAGCTCGTTTCTAGTCCGTTCCGGAGTTTTGGTTCCGTTACGACAAACCGTGCGAAAACCGTTCGTGAAGACTAGTTCTAGCCACTTTTGGTATGAAAAGAGTTGCATTTGAGTTTTTCTTAACACCCAAGTCATCCCGTTTGACCCAAAACTCATGTTTAGCTCGTTTCTAGTCCGTTCCGGAGTTTTGGTTCCGTTACGACAAACCGTGCTAAAACCGTTCGTGAAGAGTTCAAGCCACTTTTGGTACGAAAAGAGTTGCATTTGAGTTTTTCTTAACACCCAAGTCATCCCGTTTGACCCAAAACTCATGTTTAGCTCGTTTCTAGTCCGTTCCGGAGTTTTGGTTTCGTTATGACAAAGTGTGCTAAAAAACCGTTCGTGAAGACCGTTCTAGCCACTTTTGGTACGAAAAGAGTTGCATTTGAGTTTTTCTTAACACCCAAGTCATCCCGTTTGCCCCAAAACTCATGTTTAGC
>JAENPR010002550.1:0-50562 GCA_018135685.1 Themeda triandra
TTTGGGCTTGTAGGTACTTTTGCATAGCCAAGCCATAGTAATTTTTGTACGTTGCCAAACCATGGTAAATTTCCATGGATGGAGTTTCCCTACTAGTGCGAGTATGAACCATTTTTACATTTTTATGTGGTGGGGCCCTCGATTTTTGTCATCGGTTCCTTCGGTCATGACGAATAGATATCGGCTCGGCCAGAGCCGTACTCTGACCTAGCGCTCGTCGCCCTAATAGGTGTAGGCCGTGACCAATGGACGTTTGCAATCGTAAGTGAACATCGGACGCGACCATACATAGCGGCGCCCCTACACCTACCGTGTGGTCCACACATGCCATATTTTCCGCATAAAACGTCGTTTTGGGCTTGTAGGTACTTTTGCATAGCCAAGCCATAGTAATTTTTGTACGTTGCCAAACCATGGTAAATTTCCATGGATGGAGTTTCCCTACTAGTGCGAGTATGAACCATTTTTACATTTTTATGTGGTGGGGCCCTCGATTTTTTTGTCATCGGTTCCTTCGGTCACGACGAATAGATATCGGCTCGGCCAGAGCCGTACTCTGACGGCCTAGCGCTCGTCGCCCTAATAGGTGTAGGCGTGACCAATGGACGTTTGCAATCGTAAGTGAACATCGGACGCGACCATACATAGCGGCGCCCCTACACCTACCCGTGTGGTCCACACATGCCATATTTTCCGCATAAAACGTCGTTTTGGGCTTGTAGGTACTTTTGCATAGCCAAGCCATAGTAATTTTTGTACGTTGCCAAACCATGGTAAATTTCCATGGATGGAGTTTCCCTACTAGTGCGAGTATGAACCATTTTTACATTTTTATGTGGTGGGGCCCTCGATTTTTTGTCATCGGTTCCTTCGGTCACGACGAATAGATATCGGCTCGGCCGAGCCGTACTCTACGGCCTAGCGCTCGTCGCCCTAATAGGTGTAGGCCGTGACCAATGGACGTTTGCAATCGTAAGTGAACATCGGATGCGACCATACATAGCGGCGCCCCTACACCTACCCGTGTGGTCCACACATGCCATATTTTCCGCATAAAACGTCGTTTTGGGCTTGTAGGTACTTTTGCATAGCCAAGCCATAGTAATTTTGTACGTTGCCAAACCATGGTAAATTTCCATGGATGGAGTTTCCCTACTAGTGCGAGTATGAACCATTTTTACATTTTTATGTGGTGGGGCCCTCGATTTTTTTGTCATCTGGTTCCTTCGGTCACGACGAATAGATATCGGCTCGGCCAGAGCCGTACTCTGCCTAGCGCTCGTCGCCCTAATAGGTGTAGGCCGTGACCAATGGACGTTTGCAATCGTAAGTGAACATCGGACGCGACCATACATAGCGGCGCCCCTACACCTACCCGTGTGGTCCACACATGCCATATTTTCCGCATAAAACGTCGTTTTGGGCTTGTAGGTACTTTTGCATAGCCAAGCCATAGTAATTTTTGTACGTTGCCAAACCATGGTAAATTTCCATGGATGGAGTTTCCCTACTAGTGCGAGTATGAACCATTTTTACATTTTTATGTGGTGGGGCCCTCGATTTTTTTGTCATCGGTTCCTTCGGTCACGACGAATAGATATCGGCTCGGCCGAGCCGTACTCTACGGCCTAGCGCTCGTCGCCCTAATAGGTGTAGGCCGTGACCAATGGACGTTTGCAATCGTAAGTGAACATCGGACGCGACCATACATAGCGGCGCCCTACACCTACCCGTGTGGTCCACACATGCCATATTTTCCGCATAAAACGTCGTTTTGGGCTTGTAGGTACTTTTGCATAGCCAAGCCATAGTAATTTTTGTACGTTGCCAAACCATGGTAAATTTCCATGGATGGAGTTTCCCTACTAGTGCGAGTATGAACCATTTTTACATTTTTATGTGGTGGGGCCCTCGATTTTTTGTCATCGGTTCCTTCGGTCACGACGAATAGATATCGGCTCGGCCAGAGCCGTACTCTACGGCCTAGCGCTCGTCGCCCTAATAGGTGTAGGCCGTGACCAATGGACGTTTGCAATCGTAAGTGAACATCGGACGCGACCATACATAGCGGCGCCCCTACACCTACCCGTGTGGTCCACACATGCCATATTTTCCGCATAAAACGTCGTTTTGGGCTTGTAGGTACTTTTGCATAGCCAAGCCATAGTAATTTTTGTACGTTGCCAAACCATGGTAAATTTCCATGGATGGAGTTTCCCTACTAGTGCGAGTATGAACCATTTTTACATTTTTATGTGGTGGGGCCCTCGATTTTTTTTGTCATCGGTTCCTTCGGTCACGACGAATAGATATCGGCTCGGCCGAGCCGTACTCTGACGGCCTAGCGCTCGTCGCCCTAATAGGTGTAGGCCGTGACCAATGGACGTTTGCAATCGTAAGTGAACATCGGACGCGACCATACATAGCGGCGCCCTACACCTACCCGTGTGGTCCACACATGCCATATTTTCCGCATAAAACGTCGTTTTGGGCTTGTAGGTACTTTTGCATAGCCAAGCCATAGTAATTTTTGTACGTTGCCAAACCATGGTAAATTTCCATGGATGGAGTTTCCCTACTAGTGCGAGTATGAACCATTTTTACATTTTTATGTGGTGGGGCCCTCGATTTTTTTGTCATCGGTTCCTTCGGTCACGACGAATAGATATCGGCTCGGCCAGAGCCGTACTCTACGGCCTAGCGCTCGTCGCCCTAATAGGTGTAGGCCGTGACCAATGGACGTTTGCAATCGTAAGTGAACATCGGACGCGACCATACATAGCGGCGCCCCTACACCTACCCGTGTGGTCCACACATGCCATATTTTCCGCATAAAACGTCGTTTTGGGCTTGTAGGTACTTTTGCATAGCCAAGCCATAGTAATTTTTGTACGTTGCCAAACCATGGTAAATTTCCATGGATGGAGTTTCCCTACTAGTGCGAGTATGAACCATTTTTACATTTTTATGTGGTGGGGCCCTCGATTTTTTTGTCATCGGTTCCTTCGGTCACGACGAATAGATATCGGCTCGGCCAGAGCCGTACTCTGGCCTAGCGCTCGTCGCCCTAATAGGTGTAGGCCGTGACCAATGGACGTTTGCAATCGTAAGTGAACATCGGACGCGACCATACATAGCGGCGCCCCTACACCTACCCGTGTGGTCCACACATGCCATATTTTCCGCATAAAACGTCGTTTTGGGCTTGTAGGTACTTTTGCATAGCCAAGCCATAGTAATTTTTGTACGTTGCCAAACCATGGTAAATTTCCATGGATGGAGTTTCCCTACTAGTGCGAGTATGAACCATTTTTACATTTTTATGTGGTGGGGCCCTCGATTTTTTTGTCATCGGTTCCTTCGGTCACGACGAATAGATATCGGCTCGGCCAGAGCCGCCGTACTCTGACCTAGCGCTCGTCGCCCTAATAGGTGTAGGCCGTGACCAATGGACGTTTGCAATCGTAAGTGAACATCG
Organism: Themeda triandra; assembly: GCA_018135685.1. Taxonomy (NCBI): domain Eukaryota; kingdom Viridiplantae; phylum Streptophyta; class Magnoliopsida; order Poales; family Poaceae; genus Themeda; species Themeda triandra. The sequence goes on from JAENPR010002550.1 coordinate 3,479, forward strand.
GACGCGACCATACATAGCGGCGCCCCTACACCTACATAGTGTGGTCCACACGTATGCCATATTTTCCGCATAAAGCGTCGTTTTGGGCTTGTAGGTACTTTTGCATAGCCAAGCTATAGTAATTTTTGTACGTTGCCAAACCATGGTAAATTTCCATGGATGGAGTTTCCTACTAGTGCGGTATAACTATTTTTTACATTTTTATGTGGTGGGGCCCTCGATTTTTGTCATGTTTGGTTCCTTCGGTCACGACGAATAGATATCGGCTCGTAGGAGAGCCGTACTCTCTGACCTAGCGCTCATCGCCCCTAATAGGTGTAGGCCGTGACCCAATGGACATTTGCAATCGTAAGTGAACATCGGATGCGACCATACATGCGGCGCCCCTACACCTACCCGTGTGGTCCACACATGCCATATTTTCCGCATAAACGTCGTTTTGGGCTTGTGGGGTACTTTTGCATAGCCAAGCCATAGTAATTTTTGTACGTTGCCAAACCATGGTAAATTTCCATGGATGGAGTTTCCCTACTAGTGCGAGTATGAACCATTTTTACATTTTTATGTGGTGGGGCCCTCGATTTTTTTGTCATGTTGGTTCCTTCGGTCACGACGAATAGATATCGGCTCGCCGAGCCGTACTCTGACCTAGCGCTCGTCGCCTAATAGGTGTGACACGTGACCAATGGAGCGTTTGCAATCGTAAGTGAACATCGGATCGACCATACATAGCGGCGCCCTACGCCTACCCGTGTGGTCCACACATACCATATTTTCCACATAAAACGTGATTTTGGGCTTGTAGGTACTTTTGCATAGCCAAGCTATAGTAATTTTTGTACGTTGCCAAACCATGGTAAATTTCCATGGATGGAGTTTCCTAATAGTGCGAGTATGAACTATTTTTACATTTTTATGTGGTGGGGCCCTCGATTTTTGTCATCTGGTTCCTTCGGTCACGACGAATAGATATCAGCTCGGCCAAGTACGTACTCTGACCTAGCGCTCATTCGCCTTTAATAGGTGTAGGCCGTGACCAATGGACGTTTGCAATCGTAAGTGAACATCGGACGCGACCATACATAGCGGCGCCCTACACCTACCCGTGTGGTCCACACATGCCATATTTTCCGCATAAGCGTCGTTTTGGGCTTGTAGGTACTTTTGCATAGCCAAGCTATAGTAATTTTGTGCGTTGCCAAACCATGGTAAATTTCCACGGACGGAGTTTCCCTACTAGTGCGAGTATGAACCATTTTTACATTTTTATGTGGTGGGGCCCTGATTTTTGTCATCTGGTTCCTTCGGTCCGACGAATAGATATCAGCTCGGCCAGAGCCGTACTCTACGGCCTACAATAGGGTGTGGCGTGACCAATGGACATTGCAATCGTATGTGAACATCGGACGCGACCATACATAGCGGCGCCCCTACACCTACCCGTGTGGTCCACACATGCCATATTTTCCGCATAAAACGTCGTTTTGGGCTTGTAGGTACTTTTGCATAGCCAAGCCATAGTAATTTTAGTACGTTTGCCAAACCATGGTAAATTTCCATGGATGGAGTTTCCCTACTAGTGCGAGTATGAACCATTTTTACATTTTTATGTGGTGGGCCCTCGATTTTTGTCATCACTGGTTCCTTCGGTCTGACGAATAGATATCGGCTCGACCGAGCCGTACTCTACGGCCCCTAGCGCTCATCGCCCTAATAGGTGTAGGCCGTGACCAATGGACGTTTGCAATCGTAAGTGAACATCGGACGCGACCCATGCGGCGCCCCTACCACCTACCCGTGTGGTCCACACATGCCATATTTTCCGCATAAAACGTTGTTTTTGGGCTTGTAGGCACTTTTGCATAGCCAAGCCATAGTAATTTTTGTATACGTTGCCAAACCATGGTAAATTTCCATGGATGGAGTTTCCCCTACTAGTGCGAGTATGAACCATTTTTACATTTTTATGTGGTGGGGCCCTCGATTTTTTTGTCATCGGTTCCTTCGGTCACGACGAATAGATATCGGCTCGGCCGAACGTACTCTACGGCCCTAGCGCTCGTCGCCCTAATAGGTGTAGGCGAAGTGACCAATGGACGTTTGCAATCGTAAGTGAACATCGGACGCGACCATACATAGCGGCGCCCCTACACCTACCGTGTGGTCCACACGTGCCATATTTTCCGCATAAAACGTTGTTTTGGGCTTGTAGGTACTTTTGCATAGCCAAGCTATAGTAATTTTTGTACGTTGCCAAACCATGGTAAATTTCCATGGATGGAGTTTCCCTACTAGTGCGAGTATGAACCATTTTTACATTTTTATGTGGTGGGGCCCTCGATTTTTTTGTCATACGGTTCCTTCGGTCACGACGAATAGATATCAACTCGGCCCGAGCCGTACTCTGACCTAGCGCTCGTCGCCCTAATAGGTGTAGGCCGTGACCAATGGACGTTTGCAATCGTAAGTGAACATCGGACAACGACCATACATAGCGGCGCCCTACACCTACCCGTGTGGTCCACACATGCCATATTTTAGCATAAACGTCGTTTTGGGCTTGTAGGTACTTTTGCATAGCCAAGCTATAGTAATTTTGTACGTTGCCAAACATGGTAAATTTCCGCGATGGAGTTTCCCTACTAGTGCGAGTATGAACCATTTTTACATTTTTATGTGGTGGGGCCCTCGAATTTTTTGTCATACGGTTTCCTTCGGTCACGACGAATAGATATCGGCTCGGCCAGAGCCATACTCTACGGCCTAACGCTCGTCGTCCTAATAGGTGTAGCCGTGACCAATGGACGTTTGCAATCGTAAGTGAACATCGGACGCGACCATACATAGTGGCGCCCCTACACCTACCCGTGTGGTCCACACATGCCATATTTTCCGCATAAAACGTCGTTTTGGGCTTGTAGGTACTTTTTGCATAGCCAAGCTATAGTAATTTTTGTACATTGCCAAACCATGGTAAATTTCCATGGATGGAGTTTCCCTAATAGTGCGAGTATGAACCATTTTTACATTTTTATGTGGTGGGGCCCTCGATTTTTTTGTCATCGGTTCCTTCGGTCAGGATAGATATCGGCTCGGCAGAGCCGTACTCTACGGCCTAGCGCTCGATCGCCCTAATAGGTGTAGGCCGTGACCAATGGACGTTTGCAATTGTAAGTGAACATCGCGACCATACATAGCGCGCCCCTACACCTACTAGGTGTGGTCCACACATGCCATATTTTCCGCATAAACGTCGTTTTGGGCTTGTAGGTACTTTTACATAGCCAAGCTATAGTAATTTTTGTACATTGCCAAACCATGGTAAATTTCCACGGATGGAGTTTACCTACTAGTGCGGTATGAACCATTTTTACATTTTTATGTGGTGGGGCCCACCGATTTTTTGTCATACGGTTCCTTCGGTCACGACGAATAGATATCAGCTCGATCCGAGCCGTACTCTGACCTAGCGCTCGTGCCCCTAATAGGTGTAGGCCGTGACCAATGGACGTTTGCAATCGTAAGTGAACATCGGATGCGACCATACATAGCGCGCCCCCACACTACCCGTGTGGTCCAGCATGCCATATTTTCGCATAAAACGTCATTTTTGGGCTTGTGGTGCACTTTTTGCATAGCCAAGCTATAGTAGTATGCGGTGCCAAACCATGGTAAATTTCCATGGATGGAGTTTCCCTACTAGTGCGGTATGAACTATTTTTACATTTTATGTGGTGGGGCCCTCGATTTTTTTGTCATCAGTTTCCTTTGGTCACGGTGAATAGATATCATTTCGGCCAAGTAGTACTCACGGCCTAGCGCTCATCGCCCCTAATAGGTGTAAGTAGGGACCAATGGACGTTTGCAATCGTAAGTGAACATAGAGATAGCGACCATACATAGCGGCGCCACACACCTACATGTGTGGTCCACCACCAATGCTAGCATAAAACGTCGTTTTGGGCTTGTAGGTACTTTGCATAGCCAAGCCATAGTAATTTTTGTACGTTGCCAAACCATGGTAAATTTCCATGGATGGAGTTTCCCTACTAGTGCGAGTATGAACCATTTTTACATTTTTATGTGGTGGGGCCCTCGATTTTTTTGTCATCTGGTTCCTTCGGTCACGACGAATAGATATCGGCTCGGCCGAGCCGTACTCTGGCCTAGCGCTCGTCGCCCTAATAGGTGTAGGCCGTGACCAATGGACGTTTGCAATCGTAAGTGAACATCGGACGCGACCATACATAGCGGCGCCCCTACACCTACCCGTGTGGTCCACACATGCCATATTTTCCGCATAAAACGTCGTTTTGGGCTTGTAGGTACTTTTGCATAGCCAAGCCATAGTAATTTTTGTACGTTGCCAAACCATGGTAAATTTCCATGGATGGAGTTTCCCTACTAGTGCGAGTATGAACCATTTTTACATTTTTATGTGGTGGGGCCCTCGATTTTTTTGTCATCGGTTCCTTCGGTCACGACGAATAGATATCGGCTCGGCCAAGAGCCGTACTCTGACCTAGCGCTCGTCGCCCTAATAGGTGTAGGCCGTGACCAATGGACGTTTGCAATCGTAAGTGAACATCGGACGCGACCATACATAGCGGCGCCCCTACACCTACCCGTGTGGTCCACACATGCCATATTTTCCGCATAAAACGTCGTTTTGGGCTTGTAGGTACTTTTGCATAGCCAAGCCATAGTAATTTTTGTACGTTGCCAAACCATGGTAAATTTCCATGGATGGAGTTTCCCTACTAGTGCGAGTATGAACCATTTTTACATTTTTATGTGGTGGGGCCCTCGATTTTTTTGTCATCTGGTTCCTTCGGTCACGACGAATAGATATCGGCTCGGCCGAGCCGTACTCTGACCTAGCGCTCGTCGCCCTAATAGGTGTAGGCCGTGACCAATGGACGTTTGCAATCGTAAGTGAACATCGGACGCGACCATACATAGCGGCGCCCCTACACCTACCCGTGTGGTCCACACATGCCATATTTTCCGCATAAAACGTCGTTTTGGGCTTGTAGGTACTTTTGCATAGCCAAGCCATAGTAATTTTGTACGTTGCCAAACCATGGTAAATTTCCATGGATGGAGTTTCCCTACTAGTGCGAGTATGAACCATTTTTACATTTTTATGTGGTGGGGCCCTCGATTTTTTTGTCATCTGGTTCCTTCGGTCGACGAATAGATATCGGCTCGGCCGAGCCGTACTCTACGGCCTAGCGCTCGTCGCCCTAATAGGTGTAGGCCGTGACCAATGGACGTTTGCAATCGTAAGTGAACATCGGACGCGACCATACATAGCGGCGCCCCTACACCTACCGTGTGGTCCACACATGCCATATTTTCCGCATAAAACGTCGTTTTGGGCTTGTAGGTACTTTTGCATAGCCAAGCCATAGTAATTTTTGTACGTTGCCAAACCATGGTAAATTTCCATGGATGGAGTTTCCCTACTAGTGCGAGTACGAACCATTTTACATTTTTATGTGGTGGGGCCCTCAATTTTTTGTCATACGGTTTTCGGTCTGACGAATAGATATCGGCTCGGCCAGAGCGTACTCTATGGCCTAGCGCTCGTCGCCTAATAGGTGTGGCGATGACCAATGGACGTTTGCAATCGTAAGTGAACATCGGACGCGACCATACATAGCGGCGCCCCTACACCTACCCGTGTGGACCGGCTTGTAGGTACTTTTGCATAGCCAAGCTATAGTAATTTTTGTACGTTGCCAAACCATGGTAAATTTCCACGGATGGAGTTTCCCTACTAGTGCGAGTATGAACCATTTTTTATATTTTTATGTGGTGGGGCCCTCGATTTTTGTCATGCGGGTTCCTTCGGTCACGACGAATAGATATCAACTCGACCGAGCCGTACTCTCTGACCTAGCGCACATCGCCCTAATAGGTGTAGGCCGTGACCAATGGACGTTTGCAATCGTAAGTGAACATCGGACGCGACCATACATAGCGGCGCCCTACACCTACCCGTGTGGTCCACACATGCCTTTTTCCGCATAAAACGTCGTTTGGGCTTGTAGGTACTTTTGCATAGCCAAGCCATAGTAATTTTTGTACATTGCCAAACCATGGTAAATTTCCACGAATGGAGTTTCCCTACTAGTGCGAGTATGAACCATTTTTACATTTTTATGTGGTGGGGCCCTCGATTTTTTTGTCATCTGGTTCCTTCGGTCTGACGAATAGATATCGGCCGACCGAGCCGTACTCTACGGCCTAGCGCTCATCGCCCTAATAGGTGTGGGCCGTGACCAATGGACGTTTGCAATCGTAAGTGAACATCGGGACGCGACCATACATAGCGGCGCCCTACACCTACCCGTGTGGTCCACACATGCCATATTTTCCGCATAAAACGTCGTTTTGGGCTTGTAGGTACTTTGCATAGCCAAGCTATAGTAATTTTTGTACGTTGCCAAACCATGGTAAATTTCCATGGATGGAGTTTCCCTACTAGTGCGAGTATGAACCATTTTTACATTTTTATGTGGTGGGGCCCTCGATTTTTTTGTCATCCGGTTCCTTCGGTCTGACGAATAGATATCGGCTCGGCCGAGCCGTACTCTACGGCCTAGCGCTCATCGCCCTAATAGGTGTAGGCCGTGACCAATGGACGTTTGCAATCGTAAGTGAACATCGGACGCGACCATACATAGCGGCGCCCCTACACCTACCCGTGTGGTCCACACATGCCATATTTTCCGCATAAAACGTCGTTTTGGGCTTGTAGGTACTTTTGCATAGCCAAGCCATAGTAATTTTTGTACGTTGCCAAACCATGGTAAATTTCACCGATGGAGTTTCCCTACTAGTGCGAGTATGAACCATTTTTACATTTTTATGTGGTGGGGCCCTCGATTTTTTGTCATCCGGTTCCTTCGGTCACGACGAATAGATATCGGCTCGGACCGAGCCGTACTCTACGGCCTAGCGCTCGTCGCCCTAATAGGTGTAGGCCGTGACCAATGGACGTTTGCAATCGTAAGTGAACATCGGACGCGACCATACATAGCGGCGCCCCTACACCTACCCGTGTGGACCGGCTTGTAGGTACTTTTGCATAGCCAAGCTATAGTAATTTTTGTACGTTGCCAAACCATGGTAAATTTCCACGGATGGAGTTTCCCTACTAGTGCGAGTATGAACCATTTTTATATTTTTATGTGGTGGGGCCCTCGATTTTTTTGTCATCTGGTTCCTTCGGTCACGACGAATAGATATCAGCTCGACCGAGCCGTACTCTACGGCCTAGCGCTCGTGGCCCTAATAGGTGTAGGCCGTGACCAATGGACGTTTGCAATCGTAAGTGAACATCGGACGCGACCATACATAGCGGCGCCCCTACACCTACCCGTGTGGTCCACACATGCCATATTTTCCGCATAAAACGTCGTTTTGGGCTTGTAGGTACTTTTGCATAGCCAAGCCATAGTAATTTTTGTACATTGCCAAACCATGGTAAATATCCACGGATGGAGTTTCCCTACTAGTGCGAGTATGAACCATTTTTACATTTTTATGTGATGGGGCCCTTGATTTTTTTGTCATCTGGTTCCTTCGGTCACGACGAATAGATATCAGCTCGACCGAGCCGTACTCTACGGCCTAGCGCTCGTCGCCCTATTAGGTGTAGGCCGTGACCAATGGACGTTTGCAATCGTAAGTGAACATCGGACGCGACCATACATAGCGGCGCCCCTACACCTACCCGTGTGGTCCACACATGCCATATTTTCCGCATAAAACGTCGTTTCGGGCTTGGAGGTACTTTTGCATAGCCAAGCTATAGTAATTGTTGTACGTTGCCAAACCATGGTAAATTTCCACGGATGGAGTTTCTCTACTAGTGCGAGTATGAACCATTTTTACATTTTTATGTGGTGGGGCCCTCGATTTTTTTGTCATCTGGTTCCTTCGGTCACGACGAATAGATATCAGCTCGACCGAGCCGTACTCTACGGCCTAGCGCTCGTCGCCCTAATAGGTGTAGGCCGTGACCAATGGACGTTTGCAATCGTAAGTGAACATCGGACGCGACCATACATAGCGGCGCCCCTACACCTACCCGTGTGGACCGGCTTGTAGGTACTTTTGCATAGCCAAGCTATAGTAATTTTTGTACGTTGCCAAACCATGGTAAATTTCCACGGATGGAGTTTCCCTACTAGTGCGAGTATGAACCATTTTTACATTTTTATGTGGTGGGGCCCTCGATTTTTTTTCATCTGGTTCCTTCGGTCACGACGAATAGATATCAGCTCGACCGAGCCGTACTCTACGGCCTAGCGCTCATCGCCCTAATAGGTGTAGGCCGTGACCAATGGACGTTTGCAATCGTAAGTGAACATCGGACGCGACCATACATAGCGGCGCCCCTACACCTACCCGTGTGGTCCACACATGCCTTTTTTTCCGCATAAAACGTCGTTTTGGGCTTGTAGGTACTTTTGCATAGCCAAGCCATAGTAATTTTTGTACATTGCCAAACCATGGTAAATTTCCACGAATGGAGTTTCCCTACTAGTGCGAGTATGAACCATTTTTACATTTTTATGTGGTGGGGCCCTCGATTTTTTTGTCATCTGGTTCCTTCGGTCACGACGAATAGATATCGGCTCGGCCGCCGTACTCTACGGCCTAGCGCTCGTCGCCCTAATAGGTGTAGGCCGTGACCAATGGACGTTTGCAATCGTAAGTGAACATCGGACGCGACCATACATAGCGGCGCCCTACACCTACCCGTGTGGTCCACACATGCCATATTTTCCGCATAAAACGTCGTTTTGGGCTTGTAGGTACTTTTGCATAGCCAAGCTATAGTAATTTTTGTACGTTGCCAAACCATGGTAAATTTCCATGGATGGAGTTTCCCTACTAGTGCGAGTATGAACTATTTTTACATTTTTATGTGGTGGGGCCCTCGATTTTTTTGTCATCTGGTTCCTTCGGTCACGACGAATAGATATCGGCTCGACCGAGCCGTACTCTACGGCCTAGCGCTCATCGCCCTAATAGGTGTAGGCCGTGACCAATGGACGTTTGCAATCGTAAGTGAACATCGGACGCGACCATACATAGCGGCGCCCCTACACCTACCCGTGTGGTCCACACATGCCATATTTTCCGCATAAAACGTCGTTTTGGGCTTGTAGGTACTTTTGCATAGCCAAGCCATAGTAATTTTTGTACGTTGCCAAACCATGGTAAATTTCCACTGATGGAGTTTCCCTACTAGTGCGAGTATGAACCATTTTTACATTTTTATGTGGTGGGGCCCTCGATTTTTTTGTCATCTCGGTTCCTTCGGTCACGACGAATAGATATCGGCTCGACCGAGCCGTACTCTGACGGCCTAGCGCTCGTCGCCCTAATAGGTGTAGGCCATGACCAATGGACGTTTGCAATCGTAAGTGAACATCGGACGTGACCATACATAGCGGCGCCCCTACACCTACCCGTGTGGTCCACACATGCCATATTTTCCGCATAAAACGTCGTTTTGGGCTTGTAGGTACTTTTGCATAGCCAAGCCATAGTAATTTTTGCACGTTGCCAAACCATGGTAAATTTCCATGGATGGAGTTTCCCTACTAGTGCGAGTACGAACCATTTTTACATTTTTATGTGGTGGGGCCCTCGATTTTTTTGTCATCCGGTTCCTTCGGTCATGACGAATAGATATCCGCTCGACCGAGCAGTACTCTACGGCCTAGCGCTCGTCACCCTAATAGGTGTGGGCAATGACCAATGGATGTTTGCAATCGTAAGTGAACATCGGACGCGACCATACATAGCGGCGCCCCTACACCTACCCGTGTGGTCCACACATGCCATATTTTCCGCATAAAACGTTGTTGTGGGCTTGTAGGTACTTTTGGATAGCCAGGCCATAGTAATTTTTGCACGTTGCCACACCATGGTAAATTTCCACGGATGGAGTTTCCCTACTAGTGCGAGTACGAACCATTTTTGCATTTTTATGTGGTGGGGCCCTCGATTTTTTTGTCATCTGGTTCCTTCGGTCACGACGAATAGATATCAGCTCGACCGAGCCGTACTCTACGGCCTAGCGCTCGTCGCCCTAATAGGTGTGGGCCGTGACCAATGGACGTTTGTAATCATAAGTGAACATCGGACGCGACCATACATAGCGGTACACCTACCCGTGTGGTCCACACATGCCATATTTTCCGCATAAAACGTTGTTTTGGGCTTGTAGGTACTTTTGCATAGCCAAGCCATAGTAATTTTTGCATGTTGAAAAACCATGGTAAATTTCCACAGATGGAGTTTCCCTACTAGTGCGAGTACGAACCATTTTTACATTTTTATGTGGTGGGGCCCTCGATTTTTTTGTCATCGGTTCCTTCGGTCACGACGAATAGATATCTCGACCGAGCCGTACTCTACGGCCTAGCGCTCGTCGCCCTAATAGGTGTGGGTCGTGACCAATGGACGTTTGCAATCATAAGTGAACATCGGACGCGACCATACATAGCGGCGCCCCTACACCTACCCGTGTGGTCCACACATGCCATATTTTCCGCATAAAACGTCGTTTTGGGCTTGTAGGTACTTTTGCATAGCCAAGCCATAGTAATTTTGCACGCTGCCAAACCATGGTAAATTTCCACGGATGGAGTTTCCCTACTAGTGTGAGTACGAACCATTTTTACATTTTCATGTGGTGGGGCCCACGATTTTTTTGCCATCTGGTTCCTTCGGTCACGACGAATAGATATCAGCTCGACCGAGTCGTACTCTACGGCCTAGCGCTCATCGCCCTAATAGGTGTGGGCCGTGACCAATGGATGTTTGCAATCGTAAGTGAACATCGGATGCGACCATACATAGCGGCGCCCCTACACCTACACGTGTGGTCCACACATGCCATATTTTCCGCATAAAACGTCGTTTTGGGCTTGTAGGTACTTTTGCATAGCCAAGCCATAGTAATTTTGCATATTTTGCCAAACCATGGTAAATTTCCACGGATGGAGTTTCCCTACTAGTACGAGTACGAACCATTTTTACATTTTTATGTGGTGGGGCCCTCGATTTTTTTGTCATCGGTTCCTTCGGTCACGACGAATAGATATCGGCTCACCGAGCCGTACTCTACGGCTCTGACCTAGCGCTCGTCGCCCTAATAGGTGTGGGCCGTGACCAATGGACGTTTGCAATCGTAAGTGAACATCGGACGCGACCATACATAGCGGCGCCCCTACACCTACCCGTGTGGTCCACACATGCCATATTTTCCGCATAAAATGTCGTTTTGGGCTTGTAGGTACTTTTGCATAGCCAAGCCATAGTAATTTTGCACGCTGCCAAACCATGGTAAATTTCCACGGATGGAGTTTCCCTACTAGTGCGAGTACGAACCATTTTTACATTTTTATGTGGTGGGGCCCTCGATTTTTTTGTCATCCCTTCGGTCACGACAAATAGATATCAGCTCGACCGAGCCGTACTCTACGGCCTAGCACTCGTCGCCCTAATAGGTGTGGGCCATGACCAATGGACGTTTTCAATCGTAAGTGAACATCGGACATGACCATACATAGCGGCGCCCCTACACCTACCCGTGTGGTCCACACATGCCATATTTTCCGCATAAAACGTCGTTTTGGGCCTGTAGGTACTTTTGCATAGCCAAGCCATAGTAATTTTTGCACGTTGCCAAACCATGGTAAATTTCCACGGATGGAGTTTCCCTACTAGTGCGAGTACGAACCATTCGACAAGAGTACGAGAGAATAGAGCATTGAGTGTTGTTCACTTATAAGAGGCAACTGCTAAATCGTCGGTAGGGCAACAAGAAGAATGATCGGCTAGGGAAAAGTTAAACAAGATTTTCATCAACCATCGGATAGCTGATTTCGTCAAGACGGCATCTATCAACTCTTCGTATGCCGGCATGTGCCTACCAATGAAAATCAATATGATTATTGAAAAGTTGAAAGGTCCGATTTCCATCGATCGCCAAGCCGCTATATGGTGACTAGATAGATGAGACAAAGTATAGAGATAAGATGGATCAGTCAGCGGACCGATGAAATTTCTTATTATCGGCTAAAAGCATCAACTCGATAGCCGATGAGAAGGGGATGCCACAGTTGATGTCCTGCCGGAGACGGATAGAGATTTTTGTTTGAAGATTACATATTGATTTGGAAATCAGCTGCCATATATTTTCAATCGGTCATTCGGATTTGGAAAGAAAATAAGAAAATCGATGTGACAGATTGGGATCTAAGAGCTACACTTACATTACACGTGCATATTTGGAATACGAGTCAAGAAACTACGAGAAGAGAATATTACCTGCATGAAAGCTGATGAATATTTATACACCTATTTATTATCGGCTAATCACATAACCAGGTATATTTAACATGGCGGCCGAAAGATTTTATTAAAATATTCTCCCGGTGGTCATGGTAATGTGCACTATTGAAAACACGAGCTTTGCATCATGAGGGAAGTCACGAAGATGTCTATTAGTTGACCGCAAGAGGAGATCGAATTTATTCTTGCGCTTGGCGATCGACTATCCAAAAGAAGCATCGGTTGTTGCCACGAGATAGCAAATGGTTATGACAGCCCATGCCGAATGATTTACCGTACAAGTTAGAGCGGTGCACCTCGCTCCATTGGCTCCAAGACAAAATAGGCGAGAGATAAACTTGGGGGGCCGGTGTTGGCTCGGTTCCACTATAGCCGAGCATCGGGCGAGGCCATTTGGCTTGGCGGGCGTAACTAACTCGTACGTAGCAGCCACCGACAGCGGTACCTTGACAATTTGCAATATGGTAAAGCGCTTGAAGACAAGGAGCTACGAATAGCCGATACGATTACAATCGGCAAAATTTTGTAGATCGAATGCAAAGCAACATGTCGGACATCGAAACCATGACACATGAGAGTATTGATAAAGACCTATTTGATAGTTCAGTTCGTGGGTTGGTCACATCTTCTACTCGAGAAATCTATATGTGGATCAATTCGACATATCGACTTGGCTATATTGACCTTGAGGCGGACGGTTGAAAAGTAAGATAGCCGCATGAATATAGGTCGCAAAGAAGCGAGGAAAAGGCCGGCTACTATGCATCGGCTCGAAGGCGATTACGCATTCATTTCCTTTTTTTTTTTTCGAAAGCACGCATGTGCGTGTATTGCTCTAAGAGAAAAGGAGTTTTAGTACACGGTGCGACGGCCGGGCGAACGCATTCATTTCCCCGGCATGCCGCCGACATGGATATATACGGGGTAAAGAAGAGAAGTTTGCTAAGTCACTATGCATCGGTTTGGAGCCTCACGAGATTAATAAAGAAGCAATGGGTAGCGGTGATCGATAAAAGTATTGTACGATCGAGTTATATTATCCAAAGGAAGCATCGGCTCTTGTTTTCATAAATAGCCGATGGTTACAACGGACCACATTGATCTTCGAGTTGGAACAAATTGCACCGTGAAAAATACAAGGGTTGTTCCGAAAGAATTCAAATGGTTTGCATCATGCTACAAATAGGTGACGGCTCCATCGGCTAATTTGACCTTGGAAAGATAATATAGCCGGAGACAAGATGATCGATAGACGGCTCCATCGCATTGAAGAAACTTTGTGGTGCTTTCGTCGGATTGACCAAGCACGTTTAAACACCCGGGCCAATCAAAGAAGAGGTGGACGCGCGAAAGCGACCTACGGTATCACCAAGCCGAAGAAGCACTACATAGTGAAGGATGCCACCGGAGATCGATTATCCTAAAATTGGATCGGCTATTAAGCCATTTGCCGATCAAAGAAAGAAAGCTAGATAATCATGGGGAGTGCATGAGCATGCAAGCCCGAGAAAGGCGATCGATACTCTGTTGAGGAAGAAAAGAGATCAATGTGGCTTAACTGTCACATTCAGATCGAATCGCTATTCTAGCTTCTATGCACTTAAGCCGATGAAGGAAAATATCAAGGCCGAGGGTTAGCCAATCGATCAACCAGTAGTGAGTATAGAATAAAAATATGAGGTGCACAATGAAAGGAGAAGTTAGCCGTCGGTTTTCGAAAAAATCATTGAAAGCCGAGTGCTATTTTCAGATTTGCAAAAACATTGACTTTGGCTTTCCAGTTCTTATCGGCATATATCTACAGATTTCATGTTATGATCGGAACCAACGCCGGGGAAGATTAGTGAGATGAACACACTCGGGGTCTCGAGACTTCTACTTCAGCTATACGTCGGGCCTTGGGAGCCGTAAATCATCTTGCACAAATCATGCGCCACCGACGGGTTAATACGTGTGTATCGACGGTAGAAGACGGATGCGATATTGGGGAGCTCGGGCTCTGAGCTCAATCCGACAATGGAAATAAGAAGCTCGAGAGGCTTGTTAAGAAGCAACATAGTGATTTGAGAGGTTGGGTCGAAGACGCAAGAGAAATTATCAACCCGACGCCCGATGGATACAAGTATCATTAATTGGTGCAAGTTATTCGGAAAAGGATATACATCGGCTAAATAAAGAAAGTCATCAATAAGAAGGAAGATTGTCCTTGTCTTGGAACCGAGAGAAGATGACTCATGTGATACATGGAGATGGAATCGAGAAAAATTGCAAGATCTGAAACTTGCCGACTATTTGCAAAAAGGGTTGATGTGTGCAATCGGCTCAATTTTGATGTCCCCGATGAGAGCGAAAGAAAAAGACGGCCGCCGCGACTATGCTCGGGGGCTGACACATCGCACACGCATCTCGTGCACCACCGAGCATATGTTCATCCTCTACGGCACGTTCTATAACTCGAGGAGTTTGATCAAAATAGAAGATGGGCATCGAGAAAATTGGTGTGTACAAAATGCAATTTTGTACATACGAAAATAGATTGCAAGCATCTCGGAGTTCACTGGGAAACATATAAGGACGAGAGAAAAGCCATGTCCATTAAAGCGAGCATATATATCTTTGGTGTACGTCTGGTACAAGGGAATCCCGGCACGATACAGACATGCATATGACTACAAGCGATTGGCTAAGATAAAGTCGATAAAATCCGGACAATCATTAATGACCTCCGGGGAGATTTTTTGATCGAGAGATCAAGGATTTTCAGAAGAGGATTTTTGCATCGATTCAGCAATAGCAAGCAAAAATACCGGATCGGATAGCATTCTATTTCGCATGGCCGGTGACTCCGTCGACCTCCCATGACGCAAAAGGTACTATACTAAGGTTGAGTATTGGCGGGAGGTACGAATATTCAATACGTACCGTGGAGAACTTGGCTGCAAGCACATTTTGTACCAAGCCGATTGGATCCGATCGAAGCTCGGCCAACCGATGAGACCGTTGCCGATGGTCGACTTGTACACTTGTACTCCATAAACATCAAGACGAGTGCAAAGCACCGGATAGCCGAGTTATTCTGGCTCGACCGGTGCGATCTCGTAATTTACAGCCCGATAAACATAGCAAGGCATGAGTATACTGGAATAAAAGAGAAGTCGATCCAGTCGCACGTGAATGCTATAACATCCGGTGTCAAGGCTGATTACGTTTTTGTTCAAAATAAGTCGGGCCTCAAGACCGATTGCATTTACTTAGCCTCGCTTTGTTCCGGTGGAAGAAGGTGCTAAGTCATATCGGGAGGACAATTGAAGATTATGCTACGTGAACTTGCATCTACGAGTAGAATACAAGCGGCAACGGGGAGAAGGAATAAATATCAGAGGAGGAGTTACCACTATCAAACTACGTCCAATCCAAGCCTCGAATTGCAACGGCCGGTTTCAAGATAATAAGGAGGCGTGCATGCATATATGAGGAACTAATGGTGTAGAAGGCCCTTGAAGAAAACGGGCTCGATGTCTCGGACTCCGCATCGCTCGAGGAGCCCGACTCACCACGACTTGTTTAGGGCAACATCAAGCGATCCATCACGAAGAAGGACTCGGCGAATGACCTCCATTGTTTTCTTCATCTTCAACGGTGGTATATTGTGGAAATATGGTGGGAACACGCTATTGTTCTTGTTGGATATCTCGGCTCTTTGAAGAGGACCACCAGATTGAAAATAGTTCGAAGCATGAGATTCATACTCCGAACTAGGGGGCTCGTGTTAACACCAAAATTTGGACAGTGAGAAATATAATTGGCAAGAAATGGCTCGAGGCTTAACATCCAAAAAGCAAGAGAAGATAGAAGAGAAAAGAAGACATGCATACGCCTATGGCACCGGACTCACGTAATCGGTTATCTAATATGCTGTGCATGGCAGCCAATTGCCATATTTGGCCATGTCTATCTCTCGTTCGGTTGGTTTGGTACACTAATATATGCTATTAAGCGATGGAAGAGAGAGCCGGCCCGAAGTATATATTTTGATATATAAAGGAGGAGATTGATGTCCCGCAGCTCATCCCGTGTGAAAATAAGAAGAAAAGGAACACATATCCAGACTCCAAGTATATCACATTGGTTGCATGTATATGGCGTACTTGCATGAAGGCAAAGAAGGAATGTTACATGCGTACATGCAAGGAGAAGAGATTTGCTTCAATTGGGGCATGTATCGCCTGTCCATATATGACCAAAGGAAAAGGAGGTTATTTGTTTGGCTCGGTCAAAAAGAAGGAAGTTATATTCGTACTGGAATCCAAAAGATCACGTACGCAATCAAAAGATAACGGCATGCACACGAGATCTTGACCTGTGCTACGTGTCTTATTTGGACGGCAACATCTGAACGATGTACAAGGACACATATCCGTGCATGTGCAAAACCAGCGAGGCGTCATATTCCCCGAAGCAACAGGAGGATACGCGTCCGCCAAGGCAGCTTTATCGGTAAAGGATTCTGCGTCAAGAAGTCAGGGTCCGTGTACCTTAATATTTCAGTTTATTTAGATATTTTCCTTAGGCAAGTCTTGTACGACGGTCGTCCCCCAGGGTATAAATATAAATCCACGACTATTGTAAAGGAGGTTCACAACCAATTCAATACAACCGGCTACGTGCCACCCTTCGAGTCCTTTAGTCGTGTCGTCGAGTTCTTCGAGAGGGCCAATCGATCCGTCGACCTCGTAAGTCCGGCAACCTTGCTATCATGTCTAGTATCATGCGGCGGATTTAGATGTGATGCAAGTAGTCTTATCCGTTTTGCTTAGTATCGTGCGGCGGATTTAAGCTTAATGATGGGAAGTTTTTGCTTGTGCCTTGTATCGTGTGGCGGATTAAGACATGAGTAAAGATAGTTTTCGGCTCTTTTAGATTTGGCAAGATCTAATAGATTCATTAAGTTATCACGTGTTGCATATTTTATTTAATGTTTATTTATTTGCAACACTATTTTGCCCAATCTAGATTGATGCTCTTTTCGGCTTTTTGATCATAATCTCATGTTTATTCAATATCAAGTAGATCAATTTCATATAGCCGAATTAGATCGATCTAGATTGTTACGTGTTGTGGGTTCATTCACGTTAGATGTAGATAAGCCTTGACAGGACCGGGTACCGTGCGGCAGATGCAGGTCTTTGGGTTACTCTAGAGCTAGTCATCCGGTGGACTAGAGATCGGTTTAATCTTGATAGGTTTCTTTTACATGTTACATGTTTGTTCCTTCTTCATGGACCCCGATTCGGCAATCTTGCCGATACGGTTATGCTTATACATGTAGCGAGTATTTATAGATCTGTTAGGTAATTACGTGCTTTTAGCTCTTTATTGTTAGATTGTATCATGCGGTGGATTGATCTGGTAGTAAGGAGTGGCGTAAATTCATAGTGAGTGGTATCATGCGGTGGATTAGCTTGCTTGGGTTTATGCTCGACGGGTTTATGAAGGCTAGACGTGCGGCAGACTAGTTGGAGTGGCCTATGCATGTGTTATTTAGTAGATTTATATTTATAAGTTACTTATCCTTAATTATTAGTGCTTGATGATGCTTTAAACCTGAGATGTAGTTTGATATGCTTTAATGATTTAATCTTGTTCAAACATGTCTTCGTTTACACGCATTCGGCGAGTTCAGCTTTATTCATGTCAGTCATATCATATTAGCAGAATGAATTGCAAACTTGTTGGCGAGATAGCTTCTATAGCTATATGTCGTCATAAGTGGCTTCGGGGCCGTAAAGATGGAAGCTGTCCGGTCTCACCCAAAGACGTTCCAGTTATGATTTTACCATTTTATCCCTTGTCGACTTTCAGGTCAAATCGACTGGCACGCTTCCGGATTCAGACGCCCGGGCACCCGATTGAAGCTAGGTTTTCCGGCTTGCTGTGTGTGAGACACAGTGCGCCACATTTTGTGTCAACACCTACTAGTGCGAGTACGAACCATTTTTACATTTTTATGTGGTGGGGCCCTCGATTTTTTTGTCATCCGGTTCCTTCGGTCATGACGAATAGATATCCGCTCGACCGAGCAGTACTCTACGGCCTACCGCTCGTCACCCTAATAGGTGTGGGCCGTGACCAATGGACGTTTGCAATCATAAGTGAACATCGGACGCGACCATACATAGCGGCGCCCCTACACCTACCCGTGTGGTCCACACATGCCATATTTTCCGCATAAAACGTCGTTTTGGGCTTGTAGGTACTTTTGCATAGCCAAGCCATAGTAATTTTTGTACGTTGCCAAACCATGGTAAATTTCCACGGATGGAGTTTCCCTACTAGTGCGAGTACGAACCATTTTTACATTTTTATGTGGTGGGGCCCTCGATTTTTTTGTCATCTGGTTCCTTCGGTCACGACGAATAGATATCAGCTCGACCGAGCCGTACTCTACGGCCTAGCGCTCGTCGCCCTAATAGGTGTGGGCCGTGACCAACGGACGTTTTCAATTGTAAGTGAACATCGGACGCGACCATACATAGCGGCGCCCCTACACCTACCCGTGTGGTCCAGACATGCCATATTTTCCGCATAAAATGTCGTTGTGGGCTTGTAGGTACTTTTGCATAGCAAAGCCATAGTAATTTTGCACGCTGCCAAACCATGGTAAATTTCCACGGATGGAGTTTCCCTACTAGTGCGAGTACGAACCATTTTCACATTTTTATGTGGTGGGGCCCTCGATTTTTTTGTCATCCGGTTCCTTCGGTCACGACGAATAGATATCAGCTCGACCGAGCCGTACTCTACGGCCTAGCGCTCGTCGCCCTAATAGGTGTGGGCCGTGACCAATGGACATTTGTAATCGTAAGTGAACATCGGACGCGACCATACATAGTGGCGCCCCTACACCTACCCGTGTGGTCCACACATGCCATATTTTCCGCGTAAAACGTCGTTTTGGGCTTGTAGGTACTTTTGCTTAGCCAAGCCATAGTAATTTTGTACGTTTGCCAAACCATGGTAAATTTCCACGGATGGAGTTTCCCTACTAGTGCGAGTACGAACCATTTTTACATTTTTATGTGGTGGGGCCCTCGATTTTTTTGTCATCTGGTTCCTTCGGTCACGACGAATAGATATCAGCTCGACCGAGCCGTACTCTACGGCCTAGCGCTCGTCGCCCTAATAGGTGTGGGCCGTGACTAATGGACGTTTTCAATCGTAAGTGAACATCGGACGCGACCATACATAGCGACGCCCCTACACCTACCCGTGTGGTCCACACATGCCATATTTTCCGCATAAAACATCGTTTTGGGCTTGTAGGTACTTTTGCATAGCCAAGCCATAGTAATTTTTGCACGTTGTCAAACCATGGTAAATTTCCACGGATGGAGTTTCCCTACTAGTGCGAGTACGAACCATTTTTACATTTTTATGTGGTGGGGCCCTCGATTTTTTTGTCATCCAGTTCCTTCGGTCATGACGAATAGATATCCGCTCGACCGAGCAGTACTCTACGGCCTAGCGCTCGTCGCCCTAATAGGTGTGGGCCATGACCAATGGACGTTTGCAATCGTAAGTGAATATCGGACGCGACCATACATAGCGGCGCCCCTACACCTACCCGTGTGGTCCACACATGCCATATTTTCCGCATAAAACGTCGTTTTGGGCTTGTAGGTACTTTTGCTTAGCCAAGCCATAGTAATTTTGTACGCTGCCAAACCAAGGTAAATTTCCACGGATGGAGTTTCCCTACTAGTGCGAGTACGAACCATTTTTACATTTTTATGTGGTGGGGCCCTCGATTTTTTTGTCATCTGGTTCCTTCGGTCACGACGAATAGATATCAGCTCGACCGAGCCGTACTCTACGGCCTAGCGCTCGTCGCCCTAATAGGTGTGGGCCGTGACTAATGGACGTTTTCAATCGTAAGTGAACATCGGACGTGACCATACATAGCGACGCCCCTACACCTACCCGTGTGGTCCACACATGCCATATTTTCCGCATAAAACGTCGTTTTGGGCTTGTAGGTACTTTTGCATAGCCAAGCCATAGTAATTTTTGCACGTTGCCAAACCATGGTAAATTTCCACGGATGGAGTTTCCCTACTAGTGCGAGTATGAACCATTTTTACATTTTTATGTGGTGGGGCCCTCGATTTTTTTGTCATCCGGTTCCTTCGGTCATGACGAATAGATATCCGCTCGACCGAGCAGTACTCTACGCCCTAGCGCTCGTCGCCCTAATAGGTGTGGGCCATGACCAATGGACGTTTGCAATCATAAGTGAACATCGGACGTGACCATACATAGCGGCACCCCTACACCTACCCGTGTGGTCCACACATGCCATATTTTCCGCATAAAACGTCGTTTTGGGCTTGTAGGTACTTTTGCATAGCCAAGCCATAGTAATTTTTGCACGTTGCCAAACCATGGTAGATTTCGATGGATGGAGTTTCCCTACTAGTGCGAGTATGAACCATTTTTACATTTTTATGTGGTGGGGCCCTCGATTTTTTTGTCATCCGGTTCCTTCGGTCATGACGAATAGATATCCGCTCGACCGAGTTGTACTCTACGGCCTAGCGCTCGTCGCCCTAATAGGTGTGGGTCGTGACCAATAGACGTTTGCAATCGTAAGTGAACATCGGACGCGACCATACATAGCGGCGCCCCTACACCTACCCGTGTGGTCCACACATGCCATATTTTCCGCATAAAACGTCGTTGTGGGCTTGTAGGTACTTTTGCATAGCCAAGCCATAGTAATTTTGCACGTTGCCAAACCATGGTAAATTTCCACGGATGGAGTTTCCCTACTAGTGCGAGTATGAACCATTTTTACATTTTTATGTGGTGGGGCCCTCGATTTTTTTGTCATCTGGTTCCTTCGGTCACGACGAATAGATATCAGCTCGACCGAGCCGTACTCTACGGCCTAGCGCTCGTCACCCTAATAGGTGTGGGCCGTGACCAATGGACGTTTGCAATCGTAAGTGAACATCGGACGCGACCATACATAGCGGCGCCCCTACACCTACCCGTGTGGTCCACACATGCCATATTTTCCGCATAAAACGTCGTTGTGGGCTTGTAGGTACTTTTGCATAGCCAAGCCATAGTAATTTTGCACGTTGCCAAACCATGGTAAATTTCCACGGATGGAGTTTCCCTACTAGTGCGAGTACGAACCATTTTTACATTTTTATGTGGTGGGGCCCTCAATTTTTTTGTCATCGGTTCCTTCGGTCACGACGAATAGATATCGGCTCGACCGAGTCGTACTCTACGGCCTAGCGCTCGTCGCCTAATAGGTGTGGGCCGTGACCAATGGACGTTTTCAATCGTAAGTGAACATCGGACGCGACCATACATAGCGGCGCCCCTACACCTACCCGTGTGGTCCACACATGCCATATTTTCCGCATAAAACGTCGTTTTGGGCTTGTAGGTACTTTTGCATAGCCAAGCCACAGTAATTTTTGCACGCTGCCAAACCATGGTAAATTTCCATGGGTGGAGTTTCTCTACTAGTGCGAGTACGAACCATTTTTACATTTTTATGTGGTGGGGCCCTCGATTTTTTTGTCATCCGGTTCCTTCGGTCACGACGAATAGATATCGGCTCGGACCGAGCAAGTGCTCTACTGGCCTAGCGCTCATCGCCCTAATAGGTGTGGGCCGTGACCAATGGACGTTTTCAATCGTAAGTGAACATCGGAAGCGACCATACATAGCGGCGCCCCTACACCTACCCGTGTGGTCCACACATGCCATATTTTCCGCATAAAACGTCGTTTTGGGCTTGTAGGTATTTTTGCATAGCCAAGCCATAGTAATTTTTGCACGTTGCCAAACCATGGTAAATTTCCACGGATGGAGTTTACCTACTAGTGCGAGTACGAACCATTTTTACATTTTTATGTGGTGGGGCCCTCAATTTTTTTGTCATCTGGTTCCTTCGGTCACGACGAATAGATATCAGCTCGACCGAGCCGTACTCTACGGCCTAGCGCTCGTCGCCCTAATAGGTGTGGGCCGTGACCAATGGACGTTTGCAATCATAAGTGAACATCGGACGCGACCATACATAGCGGCGCCCCTACACCTACCCGTGTGGTCCACACATGCCATATTTTCCGCATAAAACGTCGTTTTGGGCTTGTAGGTACTTTTGCATAGCCAAGCCATAGTAATTTTTGCACGTTGCCAAACCATGGTAAATTTCCACGGATGGAGTTTCCCTACTAGTGCGAGTACGAACCATTTTTACATTTTTATGTGGTGGGGCCCTCGATTTTTTGTCATCTGGTTCCTTCGGTCACGACGAATAGATATCAGCTCGACCGAGCCGTACTCTACGGCCTAGCGCTCGTCGCCCTAATAGGTGTGGGCCATGACCAATGGACGTTTTCAATCGTAAGTGAACATCGGACGCGACCATACATAGCGGCGCCCCTACACCTACCCGTGTGGTCCACACATGCCATATTTTCCGCATAAAACGTCGTTGTGGGCTTGTAGGTACTTTTGCATAGCCAAGCCATAGTAATTTTGCACGCTGCCAAACCATGGTAAATTTCCACGGATGGAGTTTCCCTACTAGTGCGAGTATGAACCATTTTTACATTTTTATGTGGTGGGGCCCTCGATTTTTTTGTCATCTGGTTCCTTCGGTCACGACGAATAGATATCAGCTCGACCGAGCCGTACTCTACGGCCTAGCGCTCGTCTCCCTAATAGGTGTGGGCCGTGACCAATGGACGTTTGCAATCGTAAGTGAACATCAGACGCGACCATACATAGCGGCACCCCTACACCTACCCGTGTGGTCCACACATGCCATATTTTCCGCATAAAACGTCGTTGTGGTCTTGTAGGTACTTTTGCATAGCCAAGCCATAGTAATTTTGCACGCTGCCAAACCATGGTAAATTTCCACGGATGGAGTTTCCCTACTAGTGCGAGTACGAACCATTTTTACATTTTTATGTGGTGGGGCCCTCGATTTTTTTGTCATCCGGTTCCTTCGGTCACGACGAATAGATATCAGCTCGACCGAGTCGTACTCTACGGCCTAGCGCTCGTCGCCCTAATAGGTGTGGGCCGTGACCAATGGACGTTTTCAATCGTAAGTGAACATCGGACGCGACCATACATAGCGGCGCCCCTACACCTACCCGTGTGGTCCACACATGCCATATTTTCCGCATAAAACGTCGTTTTGGGCTTGTAGGTACTTTTGCATAGCCAAGCCACATAGTAATTTTGCACTTATTTTGCCAAACCATGGTAAATTTCCATGGATGGAGTTTCTCTACTAGTGCGAGTACGAACCATTTTTACATTTTTATGTGGTGGGGCCCTCGATTTTTTTGTCATCTGGTTCCTTCGGTCACGACGAATAGATATCGCTCGACCGAGCGGTACTCTGACGGCCTAGCGCTCATCGCCCCTAATAGGTGTGGGCCGTGACCAATGGACGTTTTCAATCGTAAGTGAACATCGGACGCGACCATACATAGCGGCGCCCTACACCTACCCGTGTGGTCCACACATGCCATATTTTTCCGCATAAAACGTCGTTTTGGGCTTGTAGGTACTTTTGCATAGCCAAGCCATAGTAATTTTTGCACGTTGCCAAACCATGGTAAATTTCCACGGATGGAGTTTCCCTACTAGTGCGAGTACGAACCATTTTTACATTTTTATGTGGTGGGGCCCTCAATTTTTTGTCATCTGGTTCCTTCGGTCACGACGAATAGATATCAGCTCGACCGAGCCGTACTCTACGGCCTAGCGCTCGTCGCCCTAATAGGTGTGGGCCGTGACCAATGGACGTTTGCAATCATAAGTGAACATCGGACGCGACCACACATAGCGGCGCCCCTACACCTACCCGTGTGGTCCACACATGCCATATTTTCCGCATAAAACGTCGTTTTGGGCTTGTAGGTACTTTTGCATAGCCAAGCCATAGTAAGTTTTGCACGTTGCCAAACCATGGTAAATTTCCACGGATGGAGTTTCCCTACTAGTGCGAGTACGAACCATTTTTACATTTTTATGTGGTGGGGCCCTCGATTTTTTTGTCATCCGGTTCCTTCGGTCACGACGAATAGATATCGCTCGACCGAGCCGTACTCTACGGCCTAGCGCTCGTCGCCCTAATAGGTGTGGGCCATGACCAATGGACGTTTTCAATCGTAAGTGAACATCGGACGCGACCATACATAGCGGCGCCCTACACCTACCCGTGTGGTCCACACATGCCATATTTTCCGCATAAAACTTCGTTGTGGGCTTGTAGGTACTTTTGCATAGCCAAGCCATAGTAATTTTGCACGCTGCCAAACCATGGTAAATTTCCATGGATGGAGTTTCCCTACTAGTGCGAGTACGAACTATTTTTACATTTTTATGTGGTGGGGCCCTCGATTTTTTTGTCATCCGGTTCCTTCGGTCACGACGAATAGATATCAGCTCGACCGAGCCGTACTCTACGGCCTAGCGCTCGTCGCCCTAATAGGTGTGGGCCGTGACCAATGGATGTTTGTAATCGTAAGTGAACATTGGCCGCGACCATACATAGCGGCGCCCCTACACCTACCCATGTGGTCCACACATGCCATATTTTCCGCATAAAACGTCGTTTTGGGCTTGTAGGTACTTTTGCTTAGCCAAGCCATAGTAATTTTTGCACGTTGCCAAACCATGGTAAATTTCCACGGATGGAGTTTCCCTACTAGTGCGAGTACGAACCATTTTTACATTTTTATGTGGTGGGGCCCTCGATTTTTTTGTCATCTGGTTCCTTCGGTCACGACGAATAGATATCAGCTCGACCGAGCCATACTCTACGGCCTAGCGCTCGTCGCCCTAATAGGTGTGGGCCGTGACCAATGGACGTTTGTAATCGTAAGTGAACATCGGACGCGACCATACATAGCGGCGCCCCTACACCTACCCGTGTGGTCCACACATGCCATATTTTCCGCATAAAACGTCGTTGTGGGCTTGTAGGTACTTTTGCATAGCCAAGCCATAGTAATTTTGCACGCTGCCAAACCATGGTAAATTTCCACGGATGGAGTTTCCCTACTAGTGCGAGTACGAACCATTTTTACATTTTTATGTGGTGGGGCCCTTGATTTTTTTGTCATCCGGTTCCTTCGGTCACGACGAATAGATATCAGCTCGACCGAGCCGTACTCTACGGCCTAGCGCTCATCGCCCTAATAGGTGTGGGCCGTGACCAATGGACGTTTTCAATCGTAAGTGAACATCGGACGCGACCATACATAGCGGCGCCCCTACACCTACCCGTGTGGTCCACACATGCCATATTTTCCGCATAAAACGTCGTTTTGGGCTTGTAGGTACTTTTGCATAGCCAAGCCATAGTAATTTTTGCACGTTGCCAAACCATGGTAAATTTCCATGGATGGAGTTTCCCTACTAGTGTGAGTACGAACCATTTTTACATTTTTATGTGGTGGGGCCCTCGATTTTTTTGTCATCGGTTCCTTCGGTCACGACGAATAGATATCGGCTCGGCCAGCAAGTACTCTACGGCCTAGCGCTCGTCGCCCTAATAGGTGTGGGCCATGACCAATGGACGTTTTCAATCGTAAGTGAACATCGGACGTGACCATACATAGCGGCGCCCCTACACCTACCCGTGTGGTCCACACATGCCATATTTTCCGCATAAAACGTCGTTGTGGGCTTGTAGGTACTTTTGCATAGCCAAGCCATAGTAATTTTGCACGCTGCCAAACCATGGTAAATTTCCACGGATGGAGTTTCCCTACTAGTGCGAGTACGAACCATTTTTACATTTTTATGTGGTGGGGCCCTCGATTTTTTTGTCATCTGGTTCCTTCGGTCACGACGAATAGATATCAGCTCGACCGAGCCGTACTCTACGGCCTAGCGCTCATCGCCCTAATAGGTGTGGGCCGTGACCAATGGACGTTTTCAATCGTAAGTGAACATCGGACGCGACCATACATAGCGGCGCCCCTACACCTACCCGTGTGGTCCACACATGCCATATTTTCCGCATAAAACGTCGTTTTGGGCTTGTAGGTACTTTTGCATAGCCAAGCCATAGTAATTTTTGCACGTTGCCAAACCATGGTAAATTTCCATGGATGGAGTTTCCCTACTAGTGCGAGTACGAACCATTTTTACATTTTTATGTGGTGGGGCCCTCGATTTTTTTGTCATCTGGTTCCTTCGGTCACGACGAATAGATATCAGCTCGACCGAGCCGTACTCTACGGCCTAGCGCTCGTCGCCCTAATATGTGTGGGCCGTGACCAATGGACGTTTTCAATCGTAAGTGAACATCGGACGTGACCATACATAGCGGCGCCCCTACACCTACCCTTGTGGTCCACACATGCCTTATTTTCCGCACAAAACGTCGTTTTGGGCTTGTAGGTACTTTTGCATAGCCAAGCCATAGTAATTTTTGCACGTTGCCAAACCATGGTAAATTTCCACGGATGGAGTTTCCCTACTAGTGCGAGTACGAACCATTTTTACATTTTTATGTGGTGGGGCCCTCGATTTTTTTGTCATCTGGTTCCTTCGGTCACGACGAATAGATATCAGCTCGACCGAGCCGTACTCTACGGCCTAGCGCTCGTCGCCCTAATAGGTGTGGGCCGTGACCAATGGACGTTTGTAATTGTAAGTGAAGATCGGACGCGACCATACATAGCGGCACCCCTACACCTACCCGTGTGGTCCACACATGCCATATTTTCCGCATAAAATGTCGTTTTGGGCTTGTAGGTACTTTTGCTTAGCCAAGCCATAGTAATTTTGCACGTTGCCAAACCATGGTAAATTTCCACGGATGGAGTTTCCCTACTAGTGCGAGTACGAACCATTTTTACATTTTTATGTGGTGGGGCCCTCGATTTTTTTGTCATCTGGTTCCTTCGGTCACGACGAATAGATATCAGCTCGACCGAGCCGTACTCTACGGCCTAGCGCTCGTCGCCCTAATAGGTGTGGGCCGTGACCAATGGACGTTTGCAATCGTAAGTGAACATCGGAAAAGTATGATGGCTTGGCTATGCAAAAGTACCTACAAGCCCAAAACGACGTTTTATGCGGAAAATATGGCATGTGTGGACCACACGGGTAGGTGTAGGGGCGCCGCTATGTATGGTCGCGTCCGATCTTCACTTACAATTACAAACGTCCATTGGTCACGGCCCACACCTATTAGGGCGACGAGCGCTAGGTCAGAGTACGGCTCGGCCGAGCCGATATCTATTCGTCGTGACCGAAGGAACCGGATGACAAAAAAATCGAGGGCCCCACCACATAAAAATGTAAAAATGGTTCGTACTCGCACTAGTAGGGAAACTCCA
Source organism: Themeda triandra (assembly GCA_018135685.1). Taxonomy (NCBI): domain Eukaryota; kingdom Viridiplantae; phylum Streptophyta; class Magnoliopsida; order Poales; family Poaceae; genus Themeda; species Themeda triandra. The sequence goes on from JAENPR010002550.1 coordinate 31,267, forward strand.
TCCGTGGAAATTTACCATGGTTTGGCAACGTGCAAAAATTACTATGGCTTGGCTAAGCAAAAGTGCCTACAAGCCCAAAACGACATTTTATGCGGAAAATATGGCATGTGGACCACACGGGTAGGTGTAGGGGCGCCGCTATGTATGGTCACGTCCGATGTTCACTTACGATTACAAACATCCATTGGTCACGGCCCACACCTATTAGGGCGACGAGCGCTAGGCCGTCAGAGTACGGCTCGGTCGAGCCGATATCTATTCGTCGTGACCGAAGGAAACCGGATGACAAAAAAATCGAGGGCCCCACCACATAAAAATGTAAAAATGGTTCGTACTCGCACTAGTAGGGAAACTCCATCCGTGGAAATTTACCATGGTTTGGCAACGTGCAAAAATTACTATGGCTTGGCTAAGCAAAAGTACCTACAAGCCCAAAACGACATTTTATGCGGAAAATATGGCATGTGTGGACCACACGGGTAGGTGTAGGGGCGCCGCTATGTATGGTCGCGTCCGATGTTCACTTACGATTACAAACGTCCATTGGTCACGGCCACACCTATTAGGGCGACGAGCGCTAGGTCAGAGTACGGCTCGGTCGAGCGGATATCTATTCGTCGTGACCGAAGGAACCGGATGACAAAAAAATCGAGGGCCCCACCACATAAAAATGTAAAAATGGTTTGTACTCGCACTAGTAGGGAAACTCCATCCGTGGAAATTTACCATGGTTTGGCAACGTGCAAAATTACTATGGCTTGGCTAAGCAAAAGTGCCTACAAGCCCAAAACGACATTTTATGCGGAAAATATGGCATGTGTGGACCACACGGGTAGGTGTAGGGGCGCCGCTATGTATGGTCACGTCCGATGTTCACTTACGATTGCAAACGTCCATTGGTCACGGCCCACACCTATTAGGGCGACGAGCGCTAGGCCAGAGTACGGCTCGGTCGAGCGATATCTATTCGTCGTGACCGAAGGAACCGGATGACAAAAAAATCGAGGGCCCCACCACATAAAAATGTAAAAATGGTTCATACTCGCACTAGTAGGGAAACTCCATCCGTGGAAATTTACCATGGTTTGGCAACGTGCAAAAATTACTATGGCTTGGCTATGCAAAAGTACCTACAAGCCCAAAACGACGTTTTATGTGGAAAATATGGCATGTGTGGACCACACGGGTAGGTGTAGGGGCGCCGCTATGTATGGTCGCGTCCGATGTTCACTTACAATTGCAAACGTCCATTGGTCACGGCCCACACCTATTAGGGCGACGAGCGCAAGGTCAGAGTACTTGCTCGGTCGAGCGGATATCTATTCGTCATGACCGAAGGAACCAGGATGACAAAAAAATCGAGGGCCCCACCACATAAAAATGTAAAAATGGTTCATACTCGCACTAGTAGGGAAACTCCATCCGTGGAAATTTACCATGGTTTGGCAACGTGCAAAAATTACTATGGCTTGGCTATGCAAAAGTACCTACAAGCCCAAAACGACGTTTTATGCGGAAAATATGGCATGTGTGGACCACACGGGTAGGTGTAGGGCGCCGCTATGTATGGTCGCGTTCGATGTTCACTTACGATTGAAAACGTCCATTGGTCACGGCCCACACCTATTAGGGCGACGAGCGCTAGGCCAGAGTACGGCTCGATCGAGCGATATCTATTCGTCGTGACCAAAGGAACCGATGACAAAAAAATCGAGGGCCCCACCACATAAAAATGTAAAAATGGTTCGTACTCGCACTAGTAGGGAAACTCCATCCATGGAAATTTACCATGGTTTGGCAGCGTGCAAAAATTACTATGGCTTGGCTATGCAAAAGTACCTACAAACCCAAAACGACGTTTGATGCGGAAAATATGGCATGTGTGGACCACACGGGTAGGTGTAGGGGCGCCGCTATGTATGGTCGCGTCCGATGTTCACTTACGATTACAAACGTCCATTGGTCACGGCCCACACCTATTAGGGCGACGAGCGCTAGGCCGTAGAGTACTGCTCGGTCGAGCTGATATCTATTCGTCATGACCGAAGGAACCGGATGACAAAAAATCGAGGGCCCCACCACATAAAAATGTAAAAATGGTTCGTACTCGCACTAGTAGGGAAACTCCATCCGTGAAAATTTACCATGGTTTGGCAACGTGCAAAAATTACTATGGCTTGGCTATGCAAAAGTACCTACAAGCCCAAAACGACGTTTTATGCGGAAAATATGGCATGTGTGGACCACACGGGTAGGTGTAGGGGCGCCGCTATGTATGGTCGCGTCCGATGTTCACTTACGATTGCAAACATCCATTGGTCACGGCCCACACCTATTAGGGCGACGAGCGCTAGGCCGTAGAGTACGGCTCGGTCGAGCTGATATCTATTCGTCGTGACCGAAGGAACCGGATGACAAAAAAATCGAGGGCCCCACCACATAAAAATGTAAAAATGGTTCGTACTCACACTAGTAGGGAAACTCCATCCATGGAAATTTACCATGGTTTGGCAGCGTGCAAAATTACTATGGCTTGGCTATGCAAAAGTACCTACAAGCCCAAAACGACGTTTTATGCGGAAAATATGGCATGTGTGGACCACACGGGTAGGTGTAGGGGTGCCGCTATGTATAGTCGCGTCCGATGTTCACTTATGATTACAACCGTCCATTGGTCACGGCCCACACCTATTAGGCGACGAGCGCTAGGCCGTAGAGTACGGCTCGGCCGAGCGATATCTATTCGTCGTGACCGAAGGAACCAGATGACAAAAAAATCGAGGGCCCCACCACATAAAAATGTAAAAATGGTTCGTACTCGCACTAGTAGGGAAACTCCATCCATGGAAATTTACCATGGTTTGGCAACGTACAAAAATTACTATGGCTTGGCTATGCAAAAGTACCTACAAGCCCAAAACGACGTTTTATGCGGAAAATATGGCATGTGTGGACCACACGGGTAGGTGTAGGGCGCCGCTATGTATGGTCGCGTCCGATGTTTACTTACAATTGCAAACGTCCATTGGTCACGGCCTACACCTATTAGGGCGACGAGCGCTAGGCCAGAGTACGGCTCGGCCGAGCCGATATCTATTCGTCGTGACCGAAGGAACCGATGACAAAAAAATCGAGGGCCCCACCACATAAAAATGTAAAAATGGTTCGTACTCGCACTAGTAGGGAAACTCCATCCATGGAAATTTACCATGGTTTGGCAACGTGCAAAAATTACTATGGCTTGGCTATGCAAAAGTACCTACAAGCCCAAAACGACGTTTTATGCGGAAAATATGGCATGTGTGGACCACACGGGTAGGTGTAGGGGCGCCGCTATGTATGGTCGCGTCTCGATGTTCACTTACGATTGAAAACGTCCATTGGTCACGGCCCACACCTATATCGAGGCGACGAGCGCTAGGCCGTAGAGTACGGCTCGGTGGCCGAGCGATATCTATTCGTCGTGACCGAAGGAACCGGATGACAAAAAATCGAGGGCCCCACCACATAAAAATGTAAAAATGGTTCGTACTCGCACTAGTAGGGAAACTCCATCCATGGAAATTTACCATGGTTTGGCAGCGTGCAAAAATTACTATGGCTTGGCTATGCAAAAGTACCTACAAACCCAAAACGACGTTTGATGCGGAAAATATGGCATGTGTGGACCACACGGGTAGGTGTAGGGGCGCCGCTATGTATAGTCGCATCCGATGTTCACTTACGATTACAAACGTCCATTGGTCACGGCCCACACCTATTAGGGCGACGAGCGCTAGGCCGTAGAGTACGGCTCGGCCGAGCCGATATCTATTCGTCGTGACCGAAGGAACCGGATGACAAAAAAATCGAGGGCCCCACCACATAAAAATGTAAAAATGGTTCGTACTCGCACTAGTAGGGAAACTCCATCCGTGGAAATTTACCATGGTTTGGCAACGTGCAAAAATTACTATGGCTTGGCTATGCAAAAGTACCTACAAGCCCAAAACGACGTTTTATGCGGAAAATATGGCATGTGTGGACCACACGGGTAGGTGTAGGGCCGCCGCTATGTATGGTCACGTCCGATGTTCACTTACGATTGCAAACATCCATTGGTCACGGCCCACACCTATTAGGGCGATGAGCGCTAGGTCAGAGTACGACTCGGTCGAGCCGATATCTATTCGTCGTGACCGAAGGAACCGGATGACAAAAAATCGAGGGCCCCACCACATAAAAATGTAAAAATGGTTCGTACTCGCACTAGTAGGGAAACTCCATCCGTGGAAATTTACCATGGTTTGGCAACGTGCAAAAATTACTATGGCTTGGCTATGCAAAAGTACCTACAAGCCCAAAACGACGTTTTATGCGGAAAATATGGCATGTGTGGACCACACGGGTAGGTGTAGGGGCGCCGCTATGTATGGTCACGTCCGATGTTCACTTACGATTGCAAACATCCATTGGTCACGGCCCACACCTATTAGGGCGACGAGCGCTAGGCCGTAGAGTACGACTCGGTCGAGCTGATATCTATTCGTCGTGACCGAAGGAACCGGATGACAAAAAAATCGAGGGCCCCACCACATAAAAATGTAAAAATGGTTCGTACTCACACTAGTAGGGAAACTCCATCCATGGAAATTTACCATGGTTTGGCAACGTGCAAAAATTACTATGGCTTGGCTATGCAAAAGTACCTACAAGCCCAAAACGACGTTTTATGCGGAAAATATGGCATGTGTGGACCACACGGGTAGGTGTAGGGGTGCCGCTATGTATAGTCGCGTCCGATGTTAACTTACGATTACAAACGTCCATTGGTCACGGCCCACACCTATTAGGGCGACGAGCGCTAGGTCCGTAGAGTACGGCCTCTGGCCGAGCCGATATCTATTCGTCGTGACCGAAGGAACCGGATGACAAAAAAATCGAGGGCCCCACCACATAAAAATGTAAAAATGGTTCGTACTCGCACTAGTAGGGAAACTCCATCCATGGAAATTTACCATGGTTTGGCAACGTGCAAAAATTACTATGGCTTGGCTATGCAAAAGTACCTACAAGCCCAAAACGACGTTTTATGCGGAAAATATGGCATGTGTGGACCACACGGGTAGGTGTAGGGGCGCCGCTATGTATGGTCGCGTCCGATGTTCACTTACGATTGAAAACGTCCATTGGTCACGGCCCACACCTATTAGGCGACGAGCGCTAGGTCATAGAGTACGGCTTGGCCGAGCCGATATCTATTCGTCGTGACCGAAGGAACCGGATGACAAAAAAATCGAGGGCCCCACCACATAAAAATGTAAAAATGGTTCGTACTTCGCACTAGTAGGGAAACTCCATCCATGGAAATTTACCATGGTTTGGCAACGTGCAAAAATTACTATGGCTTGGCTATGCAAAAGTACCTACAAACCCAAAACGACGTTTTATGCGGAAAATATGGCATGTGTGGACCACACGGGTAGGTGTAGGGCGCCGCTATGTATAGTCGCGTCCGATGTTCACTTACGATTACAAACGTCCATTGGTCACGGCCCACACCTATTAGGGCGACGAGCGCTAGGGTCAGAGTACGGCTCGGTCGAGCCGATATCTATTCGTCGTGACCGAAGGAACCGGATGACAAAAAAATCGAGGGCCCCACCACATAAAAATGTAAAAATGGTTCGTACTCGCACTAGTAGGGAAACTCCATCCGTGGAAATTTACCATGGTTTGGCAACGTGCAAAAATTACTATGGCTTGGCTATGCAAAAGTACCTACAAGCCCAAAACGACGTTTTATGCGGAAAATATGGCATGTGTGGACCACACGGGTAGGTGTAGGGCGCCGCTATGTATGGTCACGTCCGATGTTCACTTACGATTGCAAACATCCATTGGTCACGGCCCACACCTATTTGGGCGACGAGCGCTAGGCCGTAGAGTACGACTCGGTCGAGCTGATATCTATTCGTCGTGACCGAAGGAACCGGATGACAAAAAAATCGAGGGCCCCACCACATAAAAATGTAAAAATGGTTCGTACTCGCACTAGTAGGGAAACTCCATCCATGGAAATTTACCATGGTTTGGCAACGTGCAAAAATTACTATGGCTTGGCTATGCAAAAGTACCTACAAGCCCAAAACGACGTTTTGATGCGGAAAATATGGCATGTGTGGACCACACGGGTAGGTGTAGGGGTGCCGCTATGTATAGTCGCGTCCGTTGTTCACTTACGATTACAAACGTCCATTGGTCACGGCCCACACCTATTAGGGCGACGAGTGCTAGGCCGTAGAGTATGGCTCGGTCGAGCTGATATCTATTCGTCGTGACCGAAGGAACCAGATGAAAAAAAATCGAGGGCCCCACCACATAAAAATGTAAAAATGGTTCGTACTCGCACTAGTAGGGAAACTCCATCCATGGAAATTTACCATGGTTTGGCAAGCGTGCAAAAATTACTATGGCTTGGCTATGCAAAAGTACCTACAAGCCCAAAACGACGTTTTGATGCGGAAAATATGGCATGTGTGGACCACACGGGTAGGTGTAGGGGCGCCGCTATGTATAGTCACGTCCGATGTTCACTTACGATTGCAAACGTCCATTGGTCACGGCCCACACCTATTAGGGCGACGAGCGCTAGGCCGTAGAGTACGGCTCGGTCGAGCTGATATCTATTCGTCGTGACCGAAGGAACCAAATGACAAAAAAATCGAGGGCCCCACCACATAAAAATGTAAAAATGGTTCGTACTCGCACTAGTAGGGAAACTCCATCCGTGGAAATTTACCATGGTTTGGCAACGTGCAAAAATTACTATGGCTTGGCTATGCAAAAGTACCTACAAGCCCAAAACGACGTTTTATGCGGAAAATATGGCATGTGTGGACCACACGGGTAGGTGTAGGGGCGCCGCTATGTATGGTCACGTCCGATGTTCACTTACGATTGCAAACATCCATTGGTCATGGCCCACACCTATTAGGGCGACGAGCGCTAGGCCGTAGAGTACGGCTCGGTCGAGCGGATATCTATTCGTCATGACCGAAGGAACCGGATGACAAAAAAATCGAGGGCCCCACCACATAAAAATGTAAAAATGGTTCATACTCGCACTAGTAGGGAAACTCCATCCGTGGAAATTTACCATGGTTTGGCAACGTGCAAAAATTACTATGGCTTGGCTATGCAAAAGTACCTACAAGCCCAAAACGACGTTTTATGCGAAGGGTAGGTGTAGGGGCGCCGCTATGTATGGTCGCGTCTGATGTTCACTTACGATTACAAACGTCCATTGGTCACGGCCCACACCTATTAGGGCGACGAGCGCTAGGCCGTAGAGTACTGCTCGGTCGAGCTGATATCTATTCGTCGTGACCGAAGGAACCGGATGACAAAAAAATCGAGGGCCCCACCACATAAAAATGTAAAAATGGTTCGTACTCGCACTAGTAGGGAAACTCCATCCATGGAAATTTACCATGGTTTGGCAGCGTGCAAAAATTACTATGGCTTGGCTATGCAAAAGTACCTACAAGCCCAAAACGACGTTTGATGCGGAAAATATGGCATGTGTGGACCACACGGGTAGGTGTAGGGGCGCCGCTATGTATAGTCGCGTCCGATGTTCACTTACGATTACAAACGTCCATTGGTCACGGCCCACACCTATTAGGGCGACGAGCGCTAGGCCGTAGAGTACGGCTCGGTCGAGCTGATATCTATTCGTCGTGACCGAAGGAACCGGATGACAAAAAAATCGAGGGCCCCACCACATAAAAATGTAAAAATGGTTCGTACTCGCACTAGTAGGGAAACTCCATCCATGGAAATTTACCATGGTTTGGCAACGTGCAAAAATTACTATGGCTTGGCTATGCAAAAGTACCTACAAGCCCAAAACGACGTTTTATGTGGAAAATATGGCATGTGTGGACCACACGGGTAGGTGTAGGGGCGCCGCTATGTATGGTCGCGTCCGATGTTCACTTACGATTGCAAACGTCCATTGGTCATGGCCCACACCTATTAGGGCGACGAGCGCTAGGCCGATGAGTACGGCTCGGTCGGCGATATCTATTCGTCGTGACCGAAGGAACCGGATGACAAAAAAATCGAGGGCCCCACCACATAAAAATGTAAAAATGGTTCGTACTCGCACTAGTAGGGAAACTCCATCCGTGGAAATTTACCATGGTTTGGCAACGTGCAAAAATTACTATGGCTTGGCTATGCAAAAGTACCTACAAGCCCAAAACGACGTTTTATGCGGAAAATATGGCATGTGTGGACCACACGGGTAGGTGTAGGGGCGCCGCTATGTATGGTCGCGTCCGATGTTCACTTACGATTGCAAACGTCCATTGGTCATGGCCCACACCTATTAGGGCGACGAGCGCTAGGCCGATGTTCAGAGCAAACGGCATCACGGCTAGGCCGAGTACGGCTCGAGCCGATATCTATTCGTCGTGACCGAAGGAACCGAGATGACAAAAAAATTGAGGGCCCCACCACATAAAAATGTAAAAATGGTTCGTACTCGCACTAGTAGGGAAACTCCATCCGTGGAAATTTACCATGGTTTGGCAACGTGCAAAAATTACTATGGCTTGGCTAAGCAAAAGTACCTACAAGCCCAAAACGACGTTTTATGCGGAAAATATGGCATGTGTGGACCACACGGGTAGGTGTAGGGGCGCCGCTATGTATGGTCGCGTCCGATGTTCACTTACGATTGAAAACGTCCATTGGTCACGGCCCACACCTATTAGGGCGATGAGCGCTAGGCCGTAGAGTACGGCTTGGCCGAGCCGATATCTATTCGTCGTGACCGAAGGAACCAGATGACAAAAAAATCGAGGGCCCCACCACATAAAAATGTAAAAATGGTTCATACTCGCACTAGTAGGGAAACTCCATCCGTGGAAATTTACCATGGTTTGGCAACGTGCAAAAATTACTATGGCTTGGCTATTTAAAAGTACCTACAAGCCCAAAACGACGTTTTATGCGGAAAATATGGCATGTGTGGACCACACGGGTAGGTGTAGGGGCGCCGCTATGTATGGTCGCGTCCGATGTTCACTTACGATTGAAAACGTCCATTGGTCACGGCCCACACCTATTAGGGCGACGAGCGCTAGGCCGTAGAGTACGGCTTGGTCGAGATGATATCTATTCGTCGTGACCGAAGGAACCAAATGACAAAAAAATCGAGGGCCCCACCACATAAAAATGTAAAAATGGTTCATACTCGCACTAGTAGGGAAACTCCATCCGTGGAAATTTACCATGGTTTGGCAACGTGCAAAAATTACTATGGCTTGGCTATGCAAAAGTACCTACAAGCCCACAACGACGTTTTATGCGGAAAATATGGCATGTGTGGACCACACGGGTATGTGTAGGGACGCCGCTATGTATGGTCGCGTCCGATGTTCACTTACGATTGCAAATGTCCATTGGTCACGGCCCACACCTATTAGGGCGACGAGCGCTAGGTCGTAGAGTACGGCTCGGTCGAGCTGATATCTATTCGTCGTGACCGAAGGAACCAGATGACAAAAAAATCGAGGGCCCCACCACATAAAAATGTAAAAATGGTTCGTACTCGCACTAGTAGGGAAACTCCATCCGTGGAAATTTACCATGGTTTGGCAACGTGCAAAAATTACTATGGCTTGGCTATGCAAAAGTACCTACAAGCCCAAAACGACGTTTTATGCGGAAAATTTGGCATGTGTGGACCACACGGGTAGGTGTAGGGGCGCCGCTATGTATGGTCGCGTCCGATGTTCACTTATGATTGCAAACGTCCATTGGTCACGGCCCACACCTATTAGGGCGACGAGCGCTAGGCCGTAGAGTACGGCTCGGTTCGAGCCGATATCTATCATTGGTCGTCGTGACCGAAGGAACCGGATGACAAAAAAATCGAGGGCCCCACCACATAAAAATGTAAAAATGGTTCGTACTCGCACTAGTAGGGAAACTCCATCCGTGGAAATTTACCATGGTTTGGCAACGTGCAAAAATTACTATGGCTTGGCTATGCAAAAGTACCTACAAGCCCAAAACGACGTTTTATGCGGAAAATATGGCATGTGTGGACCACACGGGTAGGTGTAGGGGCGCCGCTATGTATGGTCGCGTCCGATGTTCACTTACGATTGCAAACGTCCATTGGTCATGGCCCACACCTATTAGGGCGACGAGCGCTAGGCCGTAGAGTACGGCTCGGCCGAGCCGATATCTATTCGTCGTGACCGAAGGAACCGGATGACAAAAAATCGAGGGCCCCACCACATAAAAATGTAAAAATGGTTCGTACTCGCACTAGTAGGGAAACTCCATCCGTGGAAATTTACCATGGTTTGGCAACGTGCAAAAATTACTATGGCTTGGCTATGCAAAAGTACCTACAAGCCCAAAACGACGTTTTATGCGGAAAATATGGCATGTGTGGACCACACGGGTAGGTGTAGGGGCGCCGCTATGTATGGTCGCGTCCGATGTTCACTTACGATTGCAAAACGTCCATTGGTCACGGCCCACACCTATTAGGGTGACGAGCGCTAGGCCGTAGAGTACGGCTCGGTCGAGCTGATATCTATTCGTCGTGACCGAAGGAACCAGATGACAAAAAATCGAGGGCCCCACCACATAAAAATGTAAAAATGGTTCGTACTCGCACTAGTAGGAAACTCCATCCGTGGAAATTTACCATGGTTTGGCAACGTGCAAAAATTACTATGGCTTGGCTATGCAAAAGTACCTACAAGCCCAAAACGACGTTTTATGCGGAAAATATGGCATGTGTGGACCACACGGGTAGGTGTAGGGCGCCGCTATGTATGGTCGCGTCCGATGTTCACTTACGATTGCAAACGTCCATTGGTCATGGCCCACACCTATTAGGGTGACGAGCGCTAGGCCATAGAGTACGGCTCGGCCGAGAGATGATATCTATTCGTCGTGACCGAAGGAACCGGATGACAAAAAAATCGAGGGCCCCACCACATAAAAATGTAAAAATGGTTCGTACTCGCACTAGTAGGGAAACTCCATCCGTGGAAATTTACCATGGTTTGGCAACGTGCAAAAATTACTATGGCTTGGCTATGCAAAAGTACCTACAAGCCCAAAACGACGTTTTATGCGGAAAATATGGCATGTGTGGACCACACGGGTAGGTGTAGGGCGCCGCTATGTATGGTCGCGTCCGATGTTCACTTACGATTGCAAACGTCCATTGGTCACGGCCCACACCTATTAGGGCGATGAGCGCTAGGCCGTAGAGTATGGCTGGTCGAGCCGATATCTATTCGTCGTGACCGAAGGAACCGGATGACAAAAAAATCGAGGGCCCCACCACATAAAAATGTAAAAATGGTTCGTACTCGCACTAGTAGGGAAACTCCATCCGTGGAAATTTACCATGGTTTGGCAACGTGCAAAAATTACTATGGCTTGGCTATGCAAAAGTACCTACAAGCCCACAACGACGTTTTATGCGGAAAATATGGCATGTGTGGACCACACGGGTAGGTGTAGGGCGCCGCTATGTATGGTCGCGTCCGATGTTCACTTACGATTGCAAACGTCCATTGGTCACGGCCCACACCTATTAGGGCGACGAGCGCTAGGCCGTAGAGTACGGCTCGGTCGAGCGGATATCTATTCGTCGTGACCGAAGGAACCAGATGACAAAAAAATCGAGGGCCCCACCACATAAAAATGTAAAAATGGTTTGTACTCGCACTAGTAGGGAAACTCCATCCGTGGAAATTTACCATGGTTTGGCAACGTGCAAAAATTACTATGGCTTGGCTATGCAAAAGTACCTACAAGCCCAAAACGACGTTTTATGCGGAAAATATGGCATGTGTGGACCACACGGGTAGGTGTAGGGCGCCGCTATGTATGGTCGCGTCCGATGTTCACTTACGATTGCAAACGTCCATTGGTCACGGCCCACACCTATTAGGGCGACGAGCGCTAGGCCGTAGAGTACGGCTCGGTCGAGCGGATATCTATTCGTCGTGACCGAAGGAACCGGATGACAAAAAAAATCGAGGGCCCCACCACATAAAAATGTAAAAATGGTTCGTACTCGCACTAGTAGGGAAACTCCATCCGTGGAAATTTACCATGGTTTGGCAACGTGCAAAAATTACTATGGCTTGGCTATGCAAAAGTACCTACAAGCCCAAAACGACGTTTTATGCGGAAAATATGGCATGTGTGGACCACACGGGTAGGTGTAGGGCGCCGCTATGTATGGTCGCGTCCGATGTTCACTTACGATTGAAAACGTCCATTGGTCACGGCCCACACCTATTAGGACGACGAGTGCTAGGCCGTAGAGTATGGCTCGGTCGAGCTGATATCTATTCGTCGTGACCGAAGGAACCGGATGACAAAAAAATCGAGGGCCCCACCACATAAAAATGTAAAAATGGTTCATACTCGCACTAGTAGGGAAACTCCATCCATGGAAATTTACCATGGTTTGGCAACGTGCAAAAATTACTATGGCTTGGCTATGCAAAAGTACCTACAAGCCCAAACGACGTTTTATGCGGAAAATATGGCATGTGTGGACCACACGGGTAGGTGTAGGGGCGCCGCTATGTATGGTCGCGTCCGATGTTCACTTACGATTGCAAACGTCCATTGGTCACGGCCCACACCTATTAGGGCGACGAGCGCTAGGCCGTAGAGTACGGCTCGATTAGCGGATATCTATTCGTCGTGACCGAAGGAACCGATGACAAAAAAATCGAGGGCCCCACCACATAAAAATGTAAAAATGGTTCGTACTCGCACTAGTAGGGAAACTCCATCCGTGGAAATTTACCATGGTTTGGCAACGTGCAAAAATTACTATGGCTTGGCTATGCAAAAGTACCTACAAGCCCAAAACGACGTTTTATGCGGAAAATATGGCATGTGTGGACCACACGGGTAGGTGTAGGGCGCCGCTATGTATGGTCGCGTCCGATGTTCACTTACGATTGCAAACGTCCATTGGTCACGGCCCACACCTATTAGGGCGACGAGCGCTAGGCCGTAGAGTACGGCTCGGTCGAGGTGATATCTATTCGTCGTGACCGAAGGAACCAGATGACAAAAAAATCGAGGGCCCCACCACATAAAAATGTAAAAATGGTTCGTACTCGCACTAGTAGGGAAACTCCATCCGTGGAAATTTACCATGGTTTGGCAACGTGCAAAAATTACTATGGCTTGGCTATGCAAAAGTACCTACAAGCCCAAAACGGCGTTTTATGCGGAAAATATGGCATGTGTGGACCACGGGTAGGTGTAGGGGCGCCGCTATGTATGGTCGCGTCCGATGTTCACTTATGATTGCAAACGTCCATTGGTCACGGCCCACACCTATTAGGGCTGACAGCGCTAGGCCGTAGAGTACGGCTCGGTCGAGCTGATATCTATTCGTCGTGACCGAAGGAACCGGATGACAAAAAATCGAGGGCCCCACCACATAAAAATGTAAAAATGGTTCGTACTCGCACTAGTAGGGAAACTCCATCCGTGGAAATTTACCATGGTTTGGCAGCGTGCAAAAATTACTATGGCTTGGCTATGCAAAAGTACCTACAAGCCAAAACGACGTTTTATGCGGAAAATATGGCATGTGTGGACCACACGGGTAGGTGTAGGGGGCGCCGCTATGTATGGTCGCGTCCGATGTTCACTTACGATTGCAAAGCGTCCATTGGTCACGGCCCACACCTATTAGGGCGACGAGCGCTAGGCCGTAGAGTACGGCTCGGTCGATCTGATATCTATTCATCGTGACCGAAGGAACCAGATGACAAAAAAATCGAGGGCCCCACCACATAAAAATGTAAAAATGGTTCATACTCGCACTAGTAGGGAAACTCCATCCGTGGAAATTTACCATGGTTTGGCAACGTGCAAAAATTACTATGGCTTGGCTATGCAAAAGTACCTACAAGCCCACAACGACGTTTTATGCGGAAAATATGGCATGTGTGGACCACACGGGTAGGTGTAGGGGCGCCGCTATGTATGGTCGCGTCCGATGTTCACTTACGATTGCAAACGTCCATTGGTCACGGCCCACACCTATTAGGGCGACGAGCGCTAGGCCGTAGAGTACGGCTCGGTCGAGCCCCGGATATCTATTCGTCGTGACCGAAGGAACCAGATGACAAAAAAATCGAGGGCCCCACCACATAAAAATGTAAAAATGGTTCGTACTCGCACTAGTAGGGAAACTCCATCCGTGGAAATTTACCATGGTTTGGCAACGTGCAAAAATTACTATGGCTTGGCTATGCAAAAGTACCTACAAGCCCAAAACGACGTTTTATGCGGAAAATATGGCATGTGTGGACCACACGGGTAGGTGTAGGGCGCCGCTATGTATGGTCGCGTCCGATGTTCACTTACGATTGCAAACGTCCATTGGTCACGGCCCACACCTATTAGGGCGACGAGCGCTAGGCCGTAGAGTACGGCTCGGTCGAGCGGATATCTTCGTCGTGACCGAAGGAACCGGATGACAAAAAAATCGAGGGCCCCACCACATAAAAATGTAAAAATGGTTCGTACTCGCACTAGTAGGGAAACTCCATCGTGGAAATTTACCATGGTTTGGCAGCGTGCAAAAATTACTATGGCTTGGCTATGCAAAAGTACCTACAAGCCCAAAACGACGTTTTATGCGGAAAATATGGCATGTGTGGACCACACGGGTAGGTGTAGGGCGCCGCTATGTATGGTCGCGTCCGATGTTCACTTACGATTGAAAACGTCCATTGGTCACGGCCCACACCTATTAGGGCGACGAGCGCTAGGCCGTAGAGTACGGCTCGGTCGAGCGGATATCTATTCGTCGTGACCGAAGGAACCGAGATGACAAAAAAATCGAGGGCCCCACCACATAAAAATGTAAAAATGGTTCATACTCGCACTAGTAGGAAACTCCATCCGTGGAAATTTACCATGGTTTGGCAACGTGCAAAAATTACTATGGCTTGGCTATGCAAAAGTACCTACAAGCCCAAAACGACGTTTTATGCGGAAAATATGGCATGTGGACCACACGGGTAGGTGTAGGGCGCCGCTATGTATGGTCGCGTCCGATGTTCACTTACGATTGCAAACGTCCATTGGTCACGGCCCACACCTATTAGGGCGACGAGTGCTAGGCCGTAGACTACGGCTCGGTCGAGCGGATATCTATTCGTCGTGACCAAAGGAACCGGATGACAAAAAAATCGAGGCCCCACCACATAAAAATGTAAAAATGGTTCATACTCGCACTAGTAGGGAAACTCCATCCATGGAAATTTACCATGGTTTGGCAACGTGCAAAAATTACTATGGCTTGGCTATGCAAAAGTACCTACAAGCCCAAAACGACGTTTTATGCGGAAAATATGGCATGTGTGGACCACACGGGTAGGTGTAGGGGCGCCGCTATGTATGGTCGCGTCCGATGTTCACTTACGATTGCAAACGTCCATTGGTCATGGCCCACACCTATTAGGGCGGAAGTACCAGCGCAGTATCCCCGCGGAAGGGCGATTTTTTTTGCTTGATGATTTGCCTCGGGATACGTGGCCAGGGCGGTAGGCATATGGCATGTGAACGGCGCGGGTGCTATAAAAAGCCCCCTGGCCGCCCGACGGTCACTTCCTCCACGCGCGCAGCTGAGCCCCCATTGCCAATTCGGTGCCTCGAGCGATTCGGCGTATTGTTTCGGCGTGTTGCAATCGACGTATTCGGTGCATTCGGCCAGAAACACAATTTCGGCTTCCTTAGCCCAGGTGTGCTTCGTTCTCTCGCCAGTAATCTTCCCTTCGGTTTCCTCAGGTGATGACCTCTTGCGTTTAGCTCTTCATCCGTGAACGGCTTTGCGGCGTTCTCAATTTTGAGCTTCTAATATACTTGACTTTGCTTCTTGTTTTAATCTCCCGTTTTCTTCCTTTTATAGTCACGGTGGGTTTTTCATTGTGTATCACTAACCATGTCGCGGGTGCGACTAGTGGCGATGCTTCGGCTTCGGAAGCCGATTCGGGTGATGGGCTCGGTCTCGGCCATAAAACTAGGGTGCAGTTCTAGTGGCGGTGAGCATAACTTCCACGGAGGGAAAAGGCCCATGCCTCTCGAGCTAATGCGAGATCGATGAAAGCGAGAAGCGACGAAGAGGATGAGGACGGGATGA
This sequence comes from Themeda triandra, assembly GCA_018135685.1. Classification (NCBI taxonomy): domain Eukaryota; kingdom Viridiplantae; phylum Streptophyta; class Magnoliopsida; order Poales; family Poaceae; genus Themeda; species Themeda triandra. The sequence continues at coordinate 47,480 of JAENPR010002550.1, forward strand.
ATATGTTGAATGCTTTGATTCATCGGAAGGTGAGAAAGAGGCTCGTCTTTGCTCGGGGCCGAGAGGACGAGTAGTTCGGCTCCTCGTCAGCGAAGAGGTGCCCGAATACGCCCTCGACCACCGAAGCATCGAGGACCAAGGCACAGCGGCTGGTCATGCGCCTTGATAGGTCCAAATCAGCCGTGCCGGATCTGAATCAATATCAACGTGATGGCGTTTTGACCCCGAAGAGTGTGGCGGCCGCTCCCGGGGCCGAAGAATACCCGGCCAGGAACCTTATGAAGCTCTTGTATTGAGGGGACTATTCGGTAGGGCTACACTTCCTTTGGTGAAGGTTTCGTAGGCGCGAAGTTTTGGATGCCTTCAACTGCGGCTTCGCCCGTCTAGCAGCTAGAATGCCATAGTGCGTCACGAGTGGCTATGCTATGGCCGAGAAAATGATGGGCGATGAGCTAAGTGTTTCGGTGTTTGCTCGGCCTTATGAAAGCTGGTTGTACTCCTATGGGGCCGATGATGCGGAACCAAGGAACTTCGGTTAAGTGGGGTCGTATAACTTGTCCATGCTGGGGTAACATTGCTTGCATAGTGCCAACTTTTAAGAACAAGTGGCAAGATTGGAAGAAGCGGCTTGGTTTTACTACAGCGTCTGCCGTGATCTTGAAGTAGCACTTGCTAAGGAAGAAGCTGGCCAAGCTCATCCTCTAGTTTCGGTCATGACTCAGATGGAGGGACTCCGTTTTCGGCTCAGAGATGGCTATGGGGCCGCTTGATGATCTTCCTTCTTAGAATCTATCGGCGAGACGGCGAAGCAGAACGGCCGGGATCTACTTGAGGAAATGCTTTCTCATGGCCGGTGGCCACTTTGCACAAGCATGAAGTTTGACGGTTTCGTACTATAAAGATGCCCAGGGCCTTCGGTCAATCCGTCCCGAGCCGCTGGCTATGATTCGGGTCCCAATTTGTCGGGGAGATGGAGCGAGCCAATCGGCTTGTGTGATCCATACAATGATAAAGAGTATGATTTGAGCATGGCCAGAAAGCTTGGGTCCCTTCGAAACCTCAAGCCGAAATTTGGGAACGCATGAATGTAGAGTATCACGATCGCCGTCAAAGAAGGAGGGTTGATGCAGTTGGTCCGGCTGATTCGGCCCATTCTTCAATACTGCGTCACGCGGTCGAGGGCGCCGGGCCCGGGGCGTGGCGCTCAAAACATTCGCGGGGGCATTATTGGCCTTGGCAGTAGGGAAGTTGGACGCTAGAAAGCGGCATCGAGAAGGCGAAGGCGTCCGGGGTATGTCGCATCTTGCCAAGCGTGAATGGGTGAAACCCATAAACGAGCCATGATCAAGTTATTTTACCCTGGCGGTCGGTCATCGGGTCAAACGGTAGAAAAACTTGGCTTAGACATCTAACTTGCACTTTTCATTGCGCAACTAACTCGTTTAAGCGCACGACATTTTATTGTGTAATTCGGCTTGTTTTGATTCGGTTTTCTCTACGCGGGGAGTTTGCGGAATCCGAGCGGAAGCCATCCATGGCAGCGGCAAGATGAGGAGTGCTCGCGACTGGCCCGGCGGTACGACCCGGCCGGCCGTGATCGGATTCAAGCTAACGTCGAAGAGCGGAAGGTTGGCCCAGATGGAGCTACTTCGGCTCGTACTCGGCACCGGTAGGGAGCCTCCGGCGGCTTAAGTGCAGGTGCTACTTGAAAGGCTGTTACCCAGCCGCCCGAAAGTACGCTACGCGAGCCACTTCGAGTCTTGATGCGGAGAATTGCGGCGGCCCCGGATATCACCCATTGTTCGGCGGCTGGTAAGTCTCGGTTTCATGCGAATCAACGCGCATGACACCGATGTCCACGAATGTCTTGCTTGGCAAAGGGTTTGTTCCTTGGCCTATCAAGCTTTCGTTTAGAGCCCCTGATGAGGGGTGTATTCGGGCTCGTGTTCTGTGATGAACATAGCCCGGAGAACGGGAAGAGACTTATGAACTTGCTCGTGCTTTAGGAGTTGATTACGCTCGTTTGGTGGCGTACGTGGACCCCGTAGTGGGGTATTTTGCCCTCCCAAGGCTGCTTTAGGCTTCGGTCGGGAGTGTGGCTCGTCCTTTTCGACGCCCGAGGCCGAGCAGAGGCCTTGCTTGCTACGAGGCCAGAAATGAGATGCTTTCGGCTATCAGCACCCATGCCATTTCGGTGCGTCCTTTGTTGCCGCGCCGATTTAATTTCTTGGTTCGAGAAATTTTATAAGCATTGGCATTTGTCTTCTTGTTTGATCGCGAGGCTTCGGTTTTATCGGCGGCGTTCTTGAAGCAAGGCCATGCTACCGCGCCCGGATGAAACGGCTTCTCCTCAAGGACAAGGAAATTAGGCGGTGGAGACTAGGCAGCGGACCCTGAGGCCTTCTCACTCGGGAGGTTGGGAAAACCAAAGCGGCTTTGGGCGCTCAAAATTGGCGGGGCGCAAGCTCTAGGAGACCCGTAGCTTGACCTTGGCGGGAATGCGCGTCAAAGATGCCCGAAGGGCTCAAGCGCCGGCGCACGGTGGGTGAAAAGCTGAATGAGTTAGCTCTCCTTCTTCGCAGTGGTGAACGGCGTCGGTGGGGATTGTGCGCCCCTGCTGTGACGGCATTCGTAGGAGAAGATTCGGTTTCTTAGCAGAGCTATGTATTTGGACCACGATATTCGTTTGGGCGCGAGTATCTTGGATTTGAAGCGACACGTGCCCTAATGAGGGCGGTGAGGAGGGCTGCGATCATTTTGAGAAGGCCACATGCTTTAGAGAATGCCATGAGCTCGGAAACGGAGACGGTGATGTCCAGAGTGGCATAAAGGTGGTTCTTTGACCTTTTGGACCGGGCGGAGGCGAGACTTGGCTCTGCTTGGGCGTATGCTGCAAGGGTAACTAATTTTGCTGTCTTGCTTGATTTTTCTTTCGGTATTTGTACAATTTCGGTTAATGTTGCCGGCGATATGGCTTAGATGTGCGGGATCTAGCGGCTAGGCTACAGCCCGAGGAGCGGGCCAAGCTTACATGGAAAGAGCGATGCTCGGAGGGCACCCGGCCGGGTGCATACACTTAGGTG